>JAVTVY010045262.1:0-20724 GCA_036873755.1 Hanleya hanleyi | reverse complement strand
TTTCAACACCCGGATACCCTAGTTTTACATGCGGGTTCTCTTCTACATCCGGGTTGTTACATGCGGGCACCGTGGAACATGCGACGAGTGAGTGAGTGAGTGAGTGAGTGAGTGAGTGTGAGTGAGTGAGTGAGTGAGTGAGTGAGTGAGGCGTGCCCAACGCCCGTGAGGCATTCCAACGCCCGTCTTAACGCATGGACGCACTAACGATGGTGAGTGAGTGAGTGAGTGAGTGAGTGAGTGAGTGAGCGAGCGAGCGAGCGAGCGAGCGAACGGGTGGGCGAGCGATCGAGCGACTGAGTGAGTGAGTGGGTGAGGGAGTGAGTGAGTGAGTGGTCATATATGGTCGTTAATACACCCTTAGCCTACCGGTGAGAGAACAACAACAACAAGGATGGCAGGTCAATCATTTTATTATCCCCTCCAGTACATCATACCCAAGCTGGGGGAGCCGCATTGGGTATGTCTGCAATAGGAGTAGCCTCTTGTCCGATCAGAGGCCGCCATTTGGCGCTGCGTCTGTCATATTCGTTCTTGCCCGTTAGATGTATTCTCGGCTGCTCTCGGCCAATCAGAAGTCGCCATTTCAGAAAGTTCCATCTTCGGCCATCTTCTGAATCGTTTGTTCTAATCGTCATCGGGTCCGGTGTTGGTAGTGGGAGCGCCCGTGTGGCAGAACTCTTGGATCGGAGCTCTTGGAGCTCAAAGGGTGTGGAGCTCAGATCTCAGAAGTGACGTCATCCTTTTACATCCGAGTCCTCATCTTACATCCGGGGTTTTCCATGTTTACTGTCACGTAACCGGAACCGGAAGTTGTCACAAGAGAGGTGGCACCCCTCGGAGCTCTTGCATATAAACAAGACATGCATCACACACACATACCTGGTGCACCCGCACCCTGTAGTACCCTATTCCCTACGGGATATAGGGTACAGGGTGCACCAGGTATGTATGTGTGATGCATGTCTTGTTTATATGCAAGAGGTCCGAGGGGTGCCACCTCTCTTGTGACAACTTCCGGTTCCGGTTACGTGACAGTAAACATGGAAAAACCCGGATGTAAGATGGGGACTCGGATGTAAAAGGATGACGTCACTTCTGAGATCTGAGCTCCACACCCTTTGAGCTCCAAGAGCTCCGATCCAAGAGTTCTGCCACACGGGCGCTCCCACTACCAACACCGGACCCGATGACGATTAGAACAAACGGTTCAGAAGATGGCCGAAGATGGAACTTTCTGAAATGGCGACTTCTGATTGGCCGAGAGCAGCCGAAAATACATCTAACGGGCAAGAACGAATATGACAGACGCAGCGCCAAATGGCGGCCTCTGATCGGACAAGAGGCTACTCCTATTGTAGACATACCCAACGCGGCTCCCCCCAGCTTGGGTATGATGTACTGGAGGGGATAATAAAATGATTGACCTGCCATCCTTGTTGTTGTTGTTCTCTCACCGGTAGGCTAAGGGTGTATTAACGACCATATATGACCACTCACTCACTCACTCCCTCACCCACTCACTCACTCAGTCGCTCGATCGCTCGCCCACCCGTTCGCTCGCTCGCTCACTCAACTCACTCACTCACCATCGTTAGTGCCTCCATGCGTTAAGACGGGCGTTGGAACGCTTCACGGGCGTTGGGCACGCCTCATTCACTCACTCACTCACTCAATCACTCAATCACTCACTCACTCACACTCACTCATCGGACCACTAGTGGCCCATGCTCACTTTCGCTACTACTCATTCTGATGACGTTACCGATGGCGTCACAGATGACGCGAACATCCCTCAAATCGGGGTCTGCACCCCGAGAACTACAATATGACACCTCCGACGACGCATTCGGGCTGAGAATGGAGCATCTCTACCCCAAATACCTTCCTTCACTGCCCCAAAATGTCCACTTTCGCTACTACTCGTACTGATGACGTCATCGATGACGTCACAGATGACGGAAACATCCCTCAAATCGGAATGTACACCCCGAGAACTACAAAATGACACCTCCCACGACGCATTCCGGCTGAGAATGGAGCATCTCTATCCCAAATACCTTCCTTCACTGCCCCAAAATGTCCACTTTCGCTACTACTCGTACTGATGACGTCGATGACGGGAACATCCCTCAAATCTGAATGTACACCCCAAGAACTACAAAATGACACCTCCCAGGACGCATTCGGACCAAGGATGGTCCATCTCGACTCCAAACTCACCTCCACACACCTCTAAAATGGCCACTTTACTTACTACAACCAACTGCGCATGCGCAGATTGACGCGACTTGCACTTAAAAACACACCATTCTGACTCTACCCCACACAAGCTTCACTTTGACACCTCACACGACCCATTCGAACCGTGAATAGCCCATCTCTACCCCAAATACACACCCACATACCCCCAAAATGCCTGTTTTCTCTACTACGGCCAGGCTGCGCATGCGCAGACTATTGAACACGGACGAACCATTAGTGTAGTGCTCCTGCATGAGAGCTTCAAAATAAGACCTCATACGACCCCATCGGATCATTAGGGACTCACCTAGACCCCAACACGTCCACCCCGTATGGGCCTATACACCCATAGCCCTGCAGTATAGGCCTATGGGCCTACCCAGGCCTCGGTGACTTTTTCCAAAAATTTCACCGTTTCGTGCCGGGACACTTCCTATCATGTTCTAAATGACGAGACGTAAAAAACAAATCCAAACAACCATACCGCAAATGTATAGAAGTAGGTTTCCCAGTGGGACAAACATTGGTCCTATACCCCAGTATGGGACTATATGGGGCTATATGGTACTTTTTCAAAAATTTCACCGTTTCGCTCCGCGACACTTCCTATCATGTTTGTCTTGACGAGACTAAGAAAACGAGACCCCACAACCTATACCGCAAATGTCGAGAAGTAGGTTTCCCAGGATGGTCCTATACCCCCCATACCCATATAGGCATTTTCCCGTAATTTAGGATAAAGTCCGTGTTCCGTATTTTTTCAGAAAAATTTTTACATACACCCACCCTGGAACTAGGGGGAGATAACTCTATTGATAGGCAAGTCCCGTTAAGCCTGGCGACCTATATACCCCCCATACTCCATATAGGCATTTTCGCCGGATTTTTCGATAAAGTCCGTGTTCCGTTTTTTTTTTCAGGAAAAATTTTACATGCACCCACCCATGACTGGATGCCCCTTCACATCGGCTTCACATGGATACCTCATACAACTCCATCGGTCCATTAGGGGCTCCCCTCGATCCCAAAACGACGAACCAATTCAGTCACAAATCCCCTCGATCTATTTCCATACCCTTTGGCCACCGCGCATGCGCAGAATGCTGATATTTCAACCCCACACCTAGCCCATCAGATGCCCCTTCACGAATGCTTCACTTTGATACCTCACTCGACCCCATTGGACCATTAGGGGCTCCCCTAGCTCCAAAACGGCTATTTTCATACCCTTTGGCCACCGCGCATGCGCAGAATGCCGATATTTCAACCCCACACCCAGCCCATCAGATGCCCCTTCACGAATGCTTCACTTTGGTACCTCACTCGACCCAATCGGTCGACTAGGGACCCACCTAGGTGACAAAACGTCTATTTAGGTATTCCCCGTATACATTAACATTGGTAGTAGACATATATATGCTATTTTCAACCTTGGTTTGTATGATATGACTCGTAGCCTAATGGATAACGTGTCTGCCTCTTGATAAAACGACCCGGGTTCAATTCCCACTGGGACCCTTTCATTGTATGGTGAAACCGAGGGTTCCCCACTTGCCATTTAACATGGACAAATAGATGGCGATATTGTCGGGGACCCTGTACAGGCCATTGATGCTTCGGAAGGGCTAGGGGAGGGCCGGAGATTAGACGGCTTCTGATTGGACGAGAGCTCTGTGACGGATTTGAAATACTCGCTTCTGATTGGACGAGAGCTCTGTGACAGATTTGAAATACTCGCTTCTGATTGGACGAGAGCTCTGTGACGTCGACGTCATCTCATTTGCATAAATGCTAAGGAATTTGCTCTTTCTCTACTACTCTCCCCACAGCGCATGCTTCATTTCGCAGGCTCATTTACCATCCCTGCCTCCAATAGCGAAGTTGACCTGTACTACGTTGCTATGACGTATAGGGGAAAACCAACGAACGCACGGTTCAGTTTGAATCCGGCCGAACAACTCCTTTAGTGTTGCACATGAGCGAATACTTTTCATATGCTCTGTCCAGATAAACAGGGAAAATTATCTCCAGATAATTCTTTTTAACGCTAGGTCAACAGAGGTATTAGGCAGACTTGAAAAGTAATCGAAATGTTAGGTAAACATCTATTTTACTATATATGATGTCACTTCCGGCGATGTGCGCGAAGGCACCAGTCAGATTTTTGGACCGGATTCGGGAATCCGGTCCAAATATCTGACTGGTGGCTAGGGTGTTATTAAACCCACAGCGAGGTGGTTGGAGGGTTACGTCGGTATAGAGTTTAACTGATTGGCTGACGACATCACGTGATTTTGATTTCTCATATAGTTGCCGGAAGTAGGCTGAAAATGGATACATACGATCCCAGGGTCAGTCTTACCGCGTATAGATAATCTAGGTGGTTACTGGTTGATTTTACAGTATAACCGTGTATGTTTGTCTTTGCGAAAAACAAATTTCTGTGCAGAATTGAATAAATTAATGCTTGGCTTCGCTAGCGTAACACCTGCATATGTTAATGTACAATTCTTTGGAAATTATTGGCCTCATAAGGAAGGAATGGAGGAAAGGGATGGAGAGACGGGATTGTGGACTATAGTGAACGAATGCATAGTGGCACTTCGCCGTGCAGCCTTGAGTTTCCTAATCTCATTACGTTCGAATGATGAACACATGTTTGTATTGTCTTCGCACTCACCATTCTCGCGAGCCAGTGTATCACTCGATAGGTTCCGAGAATTTAGGGATTACCTGGACTTGTGCAGATGCGCGTTCACATGTCCATTTGTGTTTGGTTTTACCATTTTTATCTCGCCACATTAAAGTAAAATTATTCAAATTCAGAAAGCAAAATCACGCAACCACAAATTAGTTTACATTCTGGTCCCGCGAGATATCGTATCAAAGTACTTATAACGAGAAACCCAGTCCTCTGAGATCGATAAAGCCATCCAAGCTCATTCACACGGTATATGAACCGTTCCTGTGTTTCATTCACGGTCGATTCAAATCTATCAGAATTGCACACAGGATGTGTTAATTATTTCTTACATGTGTTGATTTTCTGATGATGTTGATAATGAGGACAGTGATCACTCTACCGTGCTAATTGCACTTCCAAAGATAACAATTTATACGGTTGAGTGAACTACGCTAAGTGCAACTTGATAATTTATTCACGTATGAATGCACGTATACATATAGAGATAACAAACGGATTTTCCTCAAGGTCAAGTGACGTATACCGGTAGTCAATGAAGGATAACACACGAAAGGTCGTCTTATATCCAACATAATGAAAACACTGAGAACACGAAGAGAATATATAGTTTATTCACAAAATCATTAGAAAGGTCCCCAAAACTTTATGTCGATACAAATGTTTTCCCACCGCAGAAAATCGACTGATAAGGGAAGGCGCTGACAAAGAGCCTACTGTGCTTGAGAGTATCCGACTGACCGCAGGGTTTCTAACGGGTCGCCAAAATCTGTTCTCTCAAATCATATTGCTGTCGCACTACGGATGTTAACTTAGAACTATTCAGTCACACATTGATCCAGCCACTAAATAATGCAGTCTCACAGTGATATAGTTACATATTAATGCAACCACACTGTAAATTATGCACTCGTACAGTGCCGTCATACTACTGCAGTCCCACAGCAATAGTTACAAAGTAATGCAGGAGAGAGAGAATGAAGGTTTAATGTCGCGTTCAGCAATATTTCAGATATATAGCGACGATCAAACAAAATGATAAGTATTCAAGTTAATAACTTACTAATCCAACACATTAAAACGTACACACGTTAAAAGTTACGCAACAAACGGATTTCTCTCAAATAACCTAAGACACACTAGGACAGTAATAATCTGATGCAGTTAAGTCGTTACACGGTTATACAGTCATAATGTATGGTGGCTAGGCAGCAATATATTGACACAATAATGTGGTTATTATGTAATGTTATCACAGTAATGTAGACACGCAGTCAAGCAGTTAACAGACATACAGTAATGCAGTGCTGTAGCACTATATTGTCGTTATACACATAATGGCAATCACACATACACATGCCAGCGTGCTGATATCATGTCGTACTTGTTTCTCTCGTTCAGTCAAAAAGCACCAAATACCTCTGTCACGCAGAACTGTTGTCACGTAGTACAACTGTCACAAATTGTCCTGTATATGAAAATTACGTGGACTCGAGCACGGTATGTCGCATCCGCTTTTTATCGGAATCGATGTTTTATTTTTATGAAAAATAGAGGAAATATGATTTGTCCGGATATTTGGTCTGGGCATTGACCTACAGAAATGTCATTGAGGTGAGTGGCTATACATGTACGACACTCCTGGACATTCCTAAGAATTTATGTGTCAATGCCGTTTGTGAAATCAGAGAAAATCACCGTAGATACATATGGAGTTAAGGAAATCCAGTCTTTAGGTCTTAGCTTGGGCTGAAGTCGAACGGGATGTGACTCAAATTGTTTCCGCTCTGGACTAGTGCGCCGTGAGTATAAAGTCTGAAGAAACAGAAAAATATAACCGGGCCAAATTTCACAATCCCATTGTTGTTGGGAATAAATTGACAACAAAATATAAATGATTAGCCAACCAAGGTCACTTATCCCGGCTGTATTGGTGTTAGGGCTATTTTCTGCATGGTGAATGATAACTACGTGATTTACCTTCTGATATTACATGTACACGTTGAGCCTAACAAAGAGCACTTGTCACAGGGACACGGTAAAATTGACATCGACAATACCGTCACCGGAAAAATGGTCAAAATAGTACAGAATTATAGTTCATTCAATTTATTCCGTTGATCGATCTGTTATATTATTATTTGTACAACACAGTTAAAATCATAAGTGCATATACTAACACACATAAGTGAAGAAAAACCCCGCCTCCACCTCCCCCCCCCCCGCCTCAAACAGCACATTTTTGTTTAAAGTTACACTCCCAGTTTAAGTGAATGGATCGAGGTATGGACATTTGTATGAGTATTTTGCACACCTGCCTGTTCAATTATAACAGAAATTTATAGCAAGCCAAAGTGCTTTTTATTCAAGAATTATTGAATTCCAGATATCGGAATTGAAATTTCCGAAATCGGAATTAAAATTTCCGATATCGGAAATTCATGTCCTTCAATTTCCGATATCGGAATTTCAGTTTCAATATAAAATGAATTCTCGATATCGGAAATTCAATTTTCGATAATCATTCTATTTCAATCACCACACCAGTGCACATGTATACATGGATGTTGACGGTTAAGTGCAGGGGAGGTAACTCGATTTTTGATTTTCGAAAAATAGCCAGACATCAAAATAATTGATCAAACCTATACACACAAATTTGTATACCTTACGATGAGTTCACACAGACAACGTACCGTTTTATTTCCACATGCAGATGTGTTCTTATCCAGATAAAATGATTGTTTTCCCATTGTAAGATTGGGTCATATCATGAATGTATTTGTTCCAACTCGCATGATTCAATAGATTTTAAAGACGCTTTAATAATATGGATAATTCAAACCAAACTCTACCCTTTGTCCTCTATGGTTGACCGAATTCTATATTAGCATGTGAACGCCTAGTATTACTCTTTGTATGCCCACTGTTGAAGAATCTTTGATCATGCTTGCTCACAGGTCAGTTTGATCTGCAGATAAAAGGGTTACCCATTTTACTCCAATGAGATGATATCGACTTCTATATATCACATCTATGTATTCTTTATTTAATAATATCCACATCTATAATGTCATCTACATCGATGTATCCACATCTCAATAATATCCACCTCAATATACACACATCTATCAAATATTCATACTTTTTCCAAATTTTAATAATTTCCACGTCAGTAGTATAGTATACGGAAAAAAACTTCATATTTTGCCGTGGGAGGTAACTCTTGCATCCGACAGGGGGCGCTTTTGCAGGTTAAAGTATAGGAAGCGGCCATGCACGGCCTTTGTCCTCTGGGCCGCAAGGCCGATATAGTTCCAGCAACCTTTGACCTTGAATTCTTCCGCGGTGATGCGGTCATGTCTGGCGGTCTGCCTGCGCGGAGAAAAAGTAGTCCCCAGACTTCAAATACGCTGCATTGTCCGATTGGGTCCTATGAGGTATCAATGTGAAGCATTTGTGAAGGCGCATTTGATGGGCTGGGTGTGGGGTTGAAATATTGTCATTCTGCGCATGCGCGGTAGACAAAGGGTGTTGAAATAGACGTTTTGGGGCCTAGGTGGGCCCCTAATCGTCCGATTGGGTCGAGTGAGGTATCAATGTGAAGCATATCTGAGAGTGGGGTAGGAATATCGTCATTCTGCGCATGCGCAGTAGACAAAAGGGACGTTTTGGGATCTAGGTGAGCCCCTGGTGGTCCGATGGAGTCGTATGAGGTATCAATGTGAAGCATATGTGAGGGGGATCCGCCTGGACTAGTGTGTCGGCCGTTGTCAACATTCTGCGCATGCGCAGACAGGGAATTGTGGGAAAAGTGTATGGAAATAGACGTTTTGGAGTCTAGGTGAGTCCCTAGTGGGCCGATGGGGTCGAGTGAGGTGTCGTTGTGAAGGAAACGTGAGGAGGCATCCGCCTGGACTAGTGTGTCTGCCGTTTTCGACATTCTGCGCATGCGCAGACAGGGAATTGTGGGAAAAGTACATTGGAAGGAACGTTTTGGGGTCTAGGTGAGCCACTAATAGGCCGATGGGGTCGAGTCAGGTATCGTTGTGAAGGATACATGAGGAGGCATCCGCCTGGACTAGTGTGACGTGGAACTGACGTCATTCTGTGCATGCGCAGTAGACAAAGTGTATGGAAATAACGTTTTGGGGTCTAGGTGGGCCACTCGTGGTCCGATGGAGTCGAGTGAGGTATCAATGTGAAGCAGTCGTGAGGGACCATCCGCCTGGACTAGTGTGTCGTTCGTGTTCAACATTCAGCGCATGCGCAGACAGGGAATTGTAGGAAAAGGGTATGGAAATATACAGTGTGGGGAATAGGTGGGCCACTCGTGGTCCGATGGAGTCGAGTGAGGTATCATTGTGAAGCATTCGTGAAGGAGCATTCGCCTGGACAAGTGTGTCGTTCGTGTTCAACATTCTGTGCATGCGCAGACAGGGAAATTTGGGAAAAGGGAATGGAAATAGACGTTTTGGGGCTTAGGTGGGCCACTAGTGGTCCTATGGAGTCGAGTGAGGTTTCAATGTGAAGCACACGTGATGGAGCATCCGACTGGGTGGATGAGGGTAGGAATATCGCCATTCTGCGCATGCGCAGGCAGGCCGTATTATGGAAATAGACATTGTGGGGCAGATATGGCCCACTAGTGGTCCAAATGGGTTGTGGGAGGTGTCAAAGTAAAGCTTTTGTGGAGTAGAGTGAGAATGGCGTGTTTTTAATTGCAAGTCGCGTCAATCTGCGCATGCGCAGTTGGGTGTAGTAAGTAAAGTGACCATTTTGGGGAAGTGAAGGAAGGTATTTGGTGTAGAGATGGGTCACTATTGCCCGGAATGCGTCTTGTGGGGTGTCATTTTGTAGCTCTCGGGATGTAGACCCCGATTTGAAGGATGTACACTCCATCTGTGACGTCATCGGTGACGTCATCAGTAGGAGTAGTAGCCAAAGTGGGCATTTTGGGGGTGTGAAGGAAGGTGTTTTGGGGTATAAATGGACCATCCTTGGCCCGAATGCGTCGTGTGAAGTGGCATCTTGTAGCAACGCCCGCCAACGCCAAGCTCAACGCTTCCACGCCCTGGTGAATTAGCCCAAAAGCTCTGATTTTCATGGAATTGTCACTACTTCATTGGAAATGCAGTGACGCCCGTCAACGTTCGCCTTAACGCCCTAGCATAACGCCTTGACGCCATGATATAGACAGACGAGAGAAAAACAACAACAACAACAAGGATGACAGACGAGAGAACAACAACAACAACAACAAGTTTTCAAATAGTTTATTCTCCCCAATGTGACATCATACCCACGCTGGGGGAGCCACGTTGGGTATGTTTACAATTCAAGAAGACTCTTGTTCAATCAGAGGCCATTATTTGGGCCTGTCATACTCGTTCTTGCCCGTTAGATGTATTCTCGCCTGCTCTTGTCCAATCAGAAATCGCCGTTTTCAGAAAGTTCCATCTTTGCTCGGTATAACCTAATATGATTCTTACTCATTCATTCAGCCGTCTGTACATATGTTAGAAGTCTCTCTTTCGAGATAATTGCGGCCATATTTTTCCATACAAGGAAAAAACTGCCTTTGGTGACAAGCTCTCACTTCGTCCACTGGAAAATCTCCTCTCTCCTCGTGCAAAGATCACACCCGGCCAAGGGTACACCTTCAAGGCAGGTCAGGCATCCCTGGCGATGGTAGCGGAGATCCCCGGGCTCTTCCCTGGTTGAACTGTAACCCACGCTGAAGAAATCATCTATCTTTTTAATAGTTATGGGTGGGTATCTTTTGGTAACTCTTTTGGGGAGTCGAGCGGGAACCGGCACCTTTTTGTCAATCTTCAACGATTGCTCCTCTGCCTTGGAATTGGCTGGCTTCTCCATTTGATCGGGTCTGGTACAGGTTGTGAGAAAGTACATCTAACATGCGTGTTTCCGTATTTATAGTTAGAGATGGGTAGGATCAAAATTCAAGAAGACTCTTGTTCAATCAAAGGCCGCCATTTGGCGCTGTATCTGTCATACTCGTTATTGTCCGTTAGATGTATTCTTGGCTGCTCTTGTCCAATCAGAAGCTGTCCTTCAGAAAGTCCCATCTTCGGCCATGTTCGCTCTCATCCGTTTGTTCTAATCATCGCCGGGCAGGCCTGGATATGCGTCGGGCAGCATATCCTGAAACAGTTGTTTGATCATTCTAATCGCGTTTTCCAGGGCCTCGGTGGGTGGTAAGCCCATATCCTTTTCCGAGTGACGCTTGGTCTTCATGGTGGGCCTGTGCGTGGGGTCGCTTTTCATTTCAAGCGGTAGTAAGGTATACTGTTTATAGATGGCCATGGCTGTTTTCCTGATGCAAGGGCGCATTTGGGTGTACGCCCGTTTTGTCCCATGTCCTCGATCGCTGCAACGTGAGTATTGATAGCTGCTGTCACAACACGATCCCAGAAGGTAGGTTCTGCCTCACTTTCCTGGGATGTAGGCTGACTATCTGTGGTCAAGCTCTCAGGATCAGTAGACAGACTGTCAGCAATCTCTGCTATATTATGCAACATTTGCCCTCTATTATACCATATCTGTGCTGTATTATACAGTATCTGTCCTGAATTATACCATATCTGTGCTGTATTATACAATATCTGTCCTGTATTATACAATATATGTTCTGTATTATACCAAATCTGTGCTGTATTATAGAGTATCTGTTCTGTATTATACCAAATCTGTGCTGTATTAGACCATATCTGTTCTGTATTATACAATCGGATAGCGGTGGTCGTGAATAACAGCAAGTTCAGCAATGTTCATACAGTTTATTATCCCCAATGTTACATCATACCCAGGCTGGGGGAGCCGCCCTGGGTATGTTCAGCAAACAAATTGAAATATTAAACACCATGTTTTATTACTTAACGCACCGTCACATTAGGTACAATTGTTTACTGAGCTCAGGTCAACGAGCAGCATGTAGAAATATAGAGTATGTACGGCATGTTATGGTATTCATCTGTGCACGGGTGACGCGTTCAACCGATGCGGCGGCCGGTCAACTTGGTAACGAAAAACGTAACATTGGTCACCCTCTCCACTGTCCACTTGGTGTTGGGGCGTTGTTGTTGGGCCCATTTCAAAGGATCCACGGTGTCCAGTTTCTCCAGCATCGTCTCTAGCGACGCCCGGTTAATGATGGTAAACGGTTGGTCAAATACCAGGATGTTACTGCTCGGGTAAAAGTATCGGACTTGGTCTGTATTCTTATGCTGCAGCACATAACCAAACGCCAGATTCAACTTGGTCAATGAAGATGGCTTCCACGTAGCTGCGTAGACGGGAGAGGTCGGTCAGTCGAAAATTGTAGATATCTTGAATAGGGCGATGACGGTGGAAACAGTGCCTGATCATGGGCCAATGGCGCCGATAGATGTCACTCATTGGATGGTCTTCGTGTAACAGATCGCTAGGAATATTTATGGGTTCGTCCTCGAAGTGTACTTTGCCCTCCACGTCGTACAAAATCTGGCCCAAGGTCTTGTCGTCGGCATTTGACTGTTGAATTAGGGCGACATCATCATCCTCGGCCCTCGTGCGATGGGTGGCAGTTCCCGCTGTCTCGATACTGGTGCCTACGGGCTCCTCTACCTGCAAACGTGGCTGCGGAACAGGGTGTCGTGTGCGTTGGTGTCGCAGCAACTGACTGGTCAGTTTGAAAAGCCGACCACATTCTTCGCATGGACGCTTGGGTGGCCCATGAATTGAACGTTCATGGCGCTGTAAATGATCCGGGCGCTGAAACGACAGTGTACATATCGTACAGCTATACCGGGCGGTTCCGTCGTGCTTGGTAGCCTCATGGCGGCGCAAGTCGTGCAGACGAGTGAATGATTTTGAGCACGTAGTACAAGTGAACATCTTGGTGGTTGACAGAGTGTCTGATGAAACGGCCAGGCCGCTTCCCTTTTATAGCACGCTAGCTGGTGATCTATTTTTATCACACTCAGTTCAAGTACCTCCAAGTCGAGGACCGAGATGTACTGGTGTACGACTGAGCCGCATTGCGCGCGTGTGTGTGTGTTTGTGTTTGCCCGCGCACAATGTCGAATTACGCTCTCTCCGAAAACTTCCTCTCATCGCATCAATATGCTCAGACCCATTCAATATAAACACAACCAAGAGACATCAACAACAACAGGTACATTGCGTAATACACGTTTTCTTATCCTCACTCACACAGACGTGTAGGCGCCAGACCAGGTGTTCACGGTTTGGCACGATGCCAGCTGGCACGGTGCCAAACCGTGACGTCAGCGAAAAAAAATTCTTTCGCGGAGCAGGGGAGCAAGGTGTACGGCACGTGAGCTCACTCACACAGACACGTAGGCGCCAGACCAGGTGTTCACGGTTTGGCACGATGCCAGCTCAATATCTGTCATGTATTATACAATGATGAGGGACACATGTTCATTCCTATATTTCCAGACATCACCACCAACACTACCACCACCACACCACCACCACCACCACCACCACCACCACACACCACTATTACCGCCACCACACACCGGTTCTACCACCACCACCACCACACACCACCACACAGCACCACCACCACCACACACCACCACAACCACCAACACCTCCACCGGGCGTTGACGCCCGTCAACGTCACCAAAACCACCACCACCACACACCACCACACACCACCACCGAATGTAAAGCCACAGTACCCACGAAAGTGAATTTTGACCCTGCGCTACTCGGAAGTGATGTCATCGTACGCAGGCGCGCGCACACACACATACCTGGTGCACCCACACCCTGGTGTACCCTATGCTCTGTGGGCTATAGGGTACAGGGTGCACCAGGTATGTGTGTGTGTGTGCGCGCCTCATACGATGGCATCACTTCCGAGTAGCGCAGGGTCAAAGTTCACTTCCGTGGGTACTGTGGTTTTACAGTCGGTGGTGGTGTGTGGTGGTGGTGATGGTGAAGTTGACGGCCGTCAACGCCCGGTGGTGGTGGTGGTGGTGGTGTGTGGTGGTGTGTAGTGGTGGTGTGTGGTGGTGGTGGTGGTGATGGTAGAACTGGTGTGTGGTGGTGGTGGTGGTGGTAACAGTGGTGTGTTTTGGTGTTGGTGGTGGTGGTAGTGTTGGTGGTGGTATCTTGAAATATAGGAATGAACATGTGTCTCTCATCATAATACATATATATAATACATGACAAATATTGAGCTGGCATCGTGCCAAACCGTGAACACCTGGTCTGGCGCCTGCGTGTCTGTGTGAGTGAGGATAATAAAACGTGTATTACGCAATGTACCTGTTGTTGTTGATGTCTCTTGGTTGTGTTTATATTGAATGGGTCTGAGCATATTGATGCGATTAGAGGAAGTTTTCGGAGAGAGCGTAATTCGACATTGTGCACGGACAAACACAAACACACACACGCGCAATGCGGCTCAGTCGTACACCAGTACATCTCGGTCATCGACTTGGAGGTACTTGAACTGAGTGTGCTAAAAATAGATCACCAGCTAGCGTGCTATAAAAGGGAAGCGGCCTGGCCGTTTCATCAGACACTCTGTCAACCACCAAGATGTTCACTTGTACTCAAAATCATTCACTCGTCTGCACGACTTGCGCCGCCATGAGGCTACCAAGCACGACGGAACCGCCCGGTATAGCTGTACGATATGTATACTGTCGTTTCAGCGCTCGGATCATTTACAGCGCCATGAACGTTCAATTCGTGGTCCACCCAAGCGTCCATGCGAAGAATGTGGTCGGCTTTTCAAACTGACAAGTCTGTTGCTGCGACACCAACGCACACGACACCCTGTTCCGCAGCCACGTTTGCAGGTAGAGGAGCCCGTAGGCACCAGTATCGAGACAGCGGGAACTCCCACCCATCGCACGAGGGCCGATGATGATGATGTCGCCCTAATTAACAGTCAAAGACCTTGGGCCAGATTTTGTACGACGTGGAGGGCAAAGTACACTTCGAGGACGAACCCATAAATGTTCCTATCGATCTGTTACACGAAGATCATCCAGTGAGTTACTTCTATCGGCGCCATTGGCCCATCCGGCACTGTTTCCACCGTCATCGCCCTATTCAAGATATCTACAATTTCCGATCGACCGACCTCACCCGTCTACGCAGCTACGTGGAGGCCATCTTCATTGACCGAGCTACGGCCTTCAAGTTGAATCTGGCGTTTGGTTATGTGCTGCAGCATAAGAATACAGACCAAGTCCGATACTTTTACGCGAGCAGTAACATCCTGGTATTTGACCAACCGTTTACCATCATTAACCGGGCGTCGCTAGAGACGATGCTGGAGAAACTGGACACCGTGGATCCTTTGGAATGGGCCCAACAACAACGCCCCAACACCAAGTGGATAGTGGAGAGGGTGACCAATGTTACGTTTTTCGTTACCAAGCTGACCGACGACCGCCCCATCGGTTGCACGCGTCACCCGTGCGCTGAGGAATACCATAACATGCTGTACATACTCTATATTTCTACATGCTGATCGTTGACCTGATCTCAGTAAACAATTGTACCTAATGTGACGGTGCGTTAAATAATAAAACATCGTGTTTAATATTTCAATTTGTTTGCTGTGAACATACCCAGGGCGGCTCCCCCAGCCTGGGTATGATGTAACATTGGGGATAATAAACTGTATGAACATTGCTGAACTTGTTGTTATTCACCACCACCGCTATCCGATTGTATAATACAGAACAGATATGGTATAATACAGCACAGATTTGGTATAATACAGAACAGATACTCTATAATACAGGACAGATATTGTATAATACAGCACAGATATGTTATAATTCAGGACAGATATGGTATAATACAGCACAGATATGGTATAATAGGGGGCAAATATTGTATAATACAGCAGAGATTGCTGACAGTCTGTCTACTGATACGGAGAGCTTGACCTCAGATAGTCAGCTTACATCCCAGGAATGTGAGGCAGAACCTAGCTTCTGGGATCGTATTCTGACAGCAGCTATCAACACTCACGCTGCAGCGATCGAGGACGCGGGGCAGGATAACTTACAACAGGCGTACACTCAAATGCGCCCTTGCATCAGGAAAACAGCCATGGTCATCTATAAACAGTATACCTTACTACCGCTTGAAATGAAAGGCGACCCCACGCACAGGTCCATCATGAAGACCAAGCGTCACGTGGAAGAGGATATGGGCTTACCACCCACCGAGGCCCTGGAAAATGCGTAAACAACTGTTTAAGGATATGCTGCCCGACGAATATCCAGGCCTGCCCAGCGACGATTAGAACAAACGGATGAGAGCGAACATGACCGATGATGGGACTTTCTTAAGGACGGCTTCTGATTGGACAAGAGCAGCCGAGAATACATCTAACGAACAAGAACGAGTATGACAGATACGGCGCCAAATGGCGGCCTCTGATTGGACAAGAGTCTTCTTGAATTTTAAACCTACCCATCTCTAACTATAAATACGGAAACACGCATGTTAGATGTACTTTCTCACAACCTGTATCAGACCCGATCAAATGGAGAAGCCACCCAATTCCAAGGCAGAGGAGCAATCGTTGAAGATTGACAAAAAGGTGCCGGTTCCCGCTCGACTTCCCAAAAGAGTTACCCAAAGATACCCGCCCATAACTATGGAAATGATAGATGATTTCTTCAGCGTGGTTACAGTTCAACCAGGGGACAGCCCGGGGATCTCCGCTACCATCGCCAGGGATGCCTGACCTGCCTTGAAAGTGTACCCTTGGCCGGGTGTGATCTTTGCACGAGGAAAGAGAAGATTTTTCAGAGGGCGAAGTGAGAGCTTGCCACCAAAGGCCGTTTTTTCCTTGTATGGAAAAATATGGCCGCAATTATCTCGAAAGAGAGACTTCTAACATATGTACAGACGGCTGAATGAATGAGTAAGAATCATATTAGGTCACACCGAGCAAGGATGGAACTTTCTGAAAACGGCGATTTTTGATTGGACAAGAGCAGGCGAGAATACATCTAACGGGCAAGAACGAGTATGACAGGACCAAATGATGGCCTCTGATTGAACAAGAGTCTTCTCGAATTGTAAACATACCCAACGCGGCTCCCCCAGCGTGGGTATAATGCAACATTGCGGAGAATAAACTATTTGAAAACTTGTTGTTGTTGTTGTTGTTCTCTCATCTGTCATCCTTGTTGTTGTTGTTGTTTTTCTCTCGTCTGTCTATATCATAGCGTCAAGGGGTTAGGCTAGGGCGTTACGGCGGACGTTGACGGGCGTCACTGCATTTCCAATGAATTAGTGACAATTCCATGAAAATCAGAGCTTTTGGGCTATTCACCAGGGCGTTGAAGCGTTGAGCTTGGCGTTGGTGGGCGTTGCTACAAGATGCCACTTCACACGACGCATTCGGACCAAGGATGATCCATTTCTACCCCAAAACACCTTCCTTCACACCCCCAAAATGCCCACTTTGGCTACTACTCCTACTGATGACGTCACCGATGACTCGGGGTCTACAACTCGGGGTCTACACCCCGAGAGCTACAAAATGACACCCCACATGACGCATTCGGAGCTCTACACCAAATACCTTCCTTCACTTCCCCAAAATGGTCACTTTACTTACTACACCCAACTGCGCATGCGCAGATTAACGCGACTTGCAATAAAAACACGCCATTCTGACCCTACCCTACAAAAGCTTCACTTTGACACCTCCCACAGCCCATTTGGACCACTAGTGGGCCATATCGGCCCCAAAATGTCTATTTCCATAATATGGCCTGCCTGCGCATGCGCAGAATGACGATATTCCTACCCCACATTCACCCAGCCGGATGCTCCCTCAGTGTGCTTCACTTTGATACCTCACTCGACTCCATAGGACCACTAGTGGCCCACCTAAGACCCAAAACGTCTATTTCCATTCCCTTTTCCCACAATTCCCTGTCTGCGCATGCGCAGAATGTTGAGCACGAACGACACACTTGTCCAGGCGGATGCTCTTTCACCAATGCTTCACAACGATACCTCGCTCGAATCCATTGGACCACGAGTGGCCCACCTAGACCCCAAACGTCTATTTTCATACACTTTGTCTAGTGCGCAAGCGCAGAATGACGATATTCCTACCCCACACCCAGCCCTTCGGATGCTCCCTCACATATGCTTCACATTGATACCTCACTCGACTCAATCGGACCATTAGGGGCCTACCTAGACCCCAAAACGTCTATTTCCATAACCTTTTTCTACCGCGCATGCGCAGAATGACAATATTTCAACCCCACACCCAGCCCATCAGATGCGCCTTCACAAATGCATCACATTGATCCCTCATACGACCCAATCGGATCATGCAGCGTATTTGAAGTCTGGAGACTACTTTTTCTCCTCGGAGGCAGACCGCATCACCGCCAGACATGACCGCATCACCGTGGAAGAATTCAAGGTCAGAGGTTGCTGGAACTATAGCGGCCTTGCAGCCCAGGGGACAAAGGCCTTGTATGGCCGCTTCCTATACTTTAACCTGCAAAAGCGCTCCCTGTCGGATGTAAGAGTTACCTCCCCCCGGCAAAATATGAGGTTTTTTCCGTAGACTATACTACTCACGTCTATATAATATCCACATCTATATATCCAAATAAGAGAGGGGTGTTAATCTTTATTGTCGGGGGAGGAAGGATGATTGATTGGAGGTAGGGATGATTAACGGTAATCTTTAATGGAGGTAGGGAGGATTGAAGGTAATCTTTATTGGAGGTATGGATGATTGAATGTAATCTTTATTAGAGGTAGGGATGATGGAATGTAATCTTTATTGGAGGTAGGGATGAGTGAATGTAATCTTCAGTGGAGGAAGGGATGATTGAAGGTAATCTTTGTTGGAGGTAGGGATGATTGAAGGTAATTTTTATTGGAGGTAGGGATGATTGTATGTAATGTTTATTGGAGGTAGGGATGATTGAATGTAATCTTTATTGGAGGTAGGGATGATTGAATGTAATCTTCAATGGAGGTATGGATGATTGAATGTTATCTTCAATGGAGGTATGGATGATTGAAGGTAATCTATTGTAGGTAGGGGTGATTGAATGTAATCTCAGTGGAGGTATGGATGATTGAATTTTATCTTCAATGGAGGTATGGATGATTGAAGGTAATCTATTGGAGGTAGAGATGATTGAAGGTAATCTTTAATGGAGGTATGAATGATTGAAAGTAATCTATAATGGAGGTAGGGATTGAAGGTAATCTTTAATGGAGGTATGGATGCTTGATTGTAATCTTTAATGGAGGTAGGTATGATTGACGGTAGTATTTATTGAAGGTATGGATGATTGACGGTAATCTTTAATGGAACTATGATGATTGACGGTAATCTTTATTGGAGGTAGGGATGATTGGAGGTAATCTTCAATGGAGGTATTGATGACAGAATGTAATCTTTAATGGAGGTAGGGATGATTGAAGTTAGGATGATTGAAGTTAATCTTTAATGGAGGTAGGGATGATTGAATGTAATCTTTAATGGAGGTGGGGATGAGTGACGGTAATATTTATTGGAGGTAGGGATGATTTACGGTAATCTTTAATGGAGGTAGGGATGATTGAAGGTAATCTTCAATGGCGGTAGGGATGATTGAATGTAAACTTTAATGAAGGTATGGATGATTGAATGTAATCTTCAATGGCGGTATGGATGATTGAAGGTAATCTATAGGAGGTAGAGATGATTGAATGTAATCTTCAATGGCGGTAGGGATGGTTGAAGGTAATCTATTTGAGGTAGGGATGATTGAAGGTAATCTTCAATGAAGGTATGGATGATTGAATGTAAACTTTAATGAAGGTATGGATGATTGAATGTAATCTTCAATGGAGGTATGGCTGATTGAAGGTAATCTATTGGTGGTAGGGATGCTTGAATGTAATCTTCAATGGCGGTATGGATGATTGAAGGTAATCTATAGGAGGTAGAGATGATTGAATGTAATCTTCAATGGCGGTAGGGATGGTTGAAGGTAATCTATTTGAGGTAGGGATGATTGAAGGTAATCTTCAATGAAGGTATGGATGATTGAATGTAAACTTTAATGAAGGTATGGATGATTGAATGTAATCTTCAATGGAGGTATGGCTGATTGAAGGTAATCTATTGGTGGTAGGGATGCTTGAATGTAATCTTCAATGGCGGTATGGATGATTGAAGGTAATCTATAGGAGGTAGAGATGATTGAATGTAATCTTCAATGGCGGTAGGGATGGTTGAAGGTAATCTATTTGAGGTAGGGATGATTGAAGGTAATCTTCAATGAAGGTATGGATGATTGAATGTAAACTTTAATGAAGGTATGGATGATTGAATGTAATCTTCAATGGAGGTATGGCTGATTGAAGGTAATCTATTGGTGGTAGGGATGCTTGAATGTAATCTTCAATGGCGGTATGGATGATTGAAGGTAATCTATAGGAGGTAGAGATGATTGAGGATAATTTTTAATGGACGTAGGTATAAACTGAATTTAATATTTTAATGAAGGTATGGATGATTGAATGTAAACTTTAATGAAGGTATGGATGATTGAATGTAATCTTCAATGGAGGTATGGCTGATTGAAGGTAATCTATTGGTGGTAGGGATGCTTGAATGTAATCTTCAATGGCGGTATGGATGATTGAAGGTAATCTATAGGAGGTAGAGATGATTGAATGTAATCTTCAATGGCGGTAGGGATGGTTGAAGATAATCTATTTGAGGTAGGGAT
>JAVTVY010045261.1:0-20282 GCA_036873755.1 Hanleya hanleyi | reverse complement strand
TACTTCCCTTCGTTCCCAGGTTTAACGTTGTCGTACGTTCGCTATATTTGCCGCAAAAACATCCTAAAACTTGAACTAGTGTTCTGGGGGTTATACCTGAATTAAGTAACACTAATTCATCTTGCATCTTGCTTGAAAACTCTTTGACTGGTAGTATCTGCGTATGAGATTATCTTTTGTTTAAGGGCTACATAATAAGTGGCATTGAACGAGATATGGCGGGGAGATAATCCTCCTGGGAGATTGACAAATCACGTGCTGTTTTGAAAGATGATCGCATAGCAGACGTCGGATCCGACATTCAATATTCAGCCGTGGTCCATAAAAGAATTTCCGCATCAATAATGGAAATACCTATTTCGTATAACTGTCAGTACCAATTCCAAAATGTGTATGAAATAAAACTAATAAAAACACAAGCTGCTTTCCTACAGGAGAGAATCGGTCAACAGTTTTCAATGATGTCAGCAAGACATGATGATTTTGTATACATAAAATTCTATTCACTGACGTTATTTCTTTTTTTATCCAGATGAATTCCAAGTCGTTTCCAGATCATGTATATCAGTCACGCCTAACAAGAGTCAATAATGGATATTTGTAGGTATACCCTTTGATACACCTGGAAATAATTGTTGACTGCTCAGTCATGTCAGTTGATACTTCTCATTACTGTAGAACTATGCCAGTGATACTGGCAAAACTGATCAGAACTGATAAGGGTACTCTCAGGATTTAACAAGGGGAGATGACACTGTTTTTCCTTGCACATCCGAAGGGTATTTTGCAATCGGACGCGACCCAACGTCCAACGCTGTATATGACCTGTAGACCATGGGGCAATGCTCTTTCTGTCGTTGAACAAGCCCATGAGATGCTTGTGATCAGACATCTGTGTGACTTGGTTACCGTACAAGTATTGGCGACTTTGATCAAACTGATGACAATGCACGGAATGCATATTCAAGGGAGGCATTCAGTACTTTCCGTATTGACATGGACCAGAACCACTGATATGACATAGGCTGACGGATCACATGACACACCACACTCTTCGAGTTGTCGAAATGAACAAGAAATGTATCAGATTCTAACCATTTGCTCTAGATTGTCATGTGTCCCTGGTGTTTGTGAAACACCAATCACCTCCTCGCACGATAAGTTTCATTCTCTTATTATAATGGGGCTGAAAACTCTAGTTGACACTGCACCGCTGTTTCCCACCTCGTCAAACTCAGAGACTCCATTACTCGGTGTGGCACAGGTGCCATCGGCCAGTGGTGACGCAACAACCACCTCTAAGTGGTTGTTAAACCCCTAAACAAAGCATTTCTGCAGATCTGTCAAATGCCCTCTATCATGATTTACTCGCTCATTCTCATTTTACCTATTCTTGCAGCACCTATTTAATGGATCTGTTGCTATGTTTGGCAAACTTGTAAATGGTCGCTAAGTATACCGGAAGACTTCAGGCACCCAAGTCCACTCATTAAGTCTATTTAGGACTTATCCAAGTTCGCCTGTTGACCAAATTTCGTCATACCTGTTGCCAGAATGTCATCAATGAAGACTGCCATGTAGGGTATACCTTTCAGCATCGTTGGATGCTATGGGCTGACATTATTCCACAAGGAGCCTCACTATAGACAAATATTCTAGTGGATATTCACGTTGGTGTATATCGTGGAAACTTCGTTCTCTGTCAGTAGGCATAGAACATGTCCAATGCCTTATGAATCGTACCACCAGCAAGGGGAGCATCAGCATAGAACTTGATCGACTTTCGGCAATGGATAGCCATCCGAAGATGCAACTTTGTTTACAGGTAGTTTATAATGACTGCAGAATCTGATGCTTTCGCTGTCAAGCAAAAGTAACAGCAGGGGTATGAATGAATGGCGAATGGCTGAACGCGTTCGCCTAGGGGTTACGCAAAACCACTTTCAGGAGACCTACGGTGGGTCGCCATAATGCAGCACATTCGTTCGCAACAAATTTTGAATAAAATAAATACTATTTACAACCTGATTTTAGCCGGAGTTGTCTCTATTCAGCTGAATTATGTCCTTGAACGATGCGGTGAAAGATAATTTCTATATTGCAGTCTTTGTGTAATAGAACCGACTCTGATTGAGGGTCTATTTGCCGGTAGGCGAACTTTTTCAATCAGATCATTAAATCTCTACAAGAATCAGGGGTATTATACATGCTGTATCGTATTAACGGCCTCTCACTGCGCGGAGAACCGATACTAAATCAGCCTCCGGTAGAGGAGAGCTCTTGGTCGCCCCTGCACTGTTTCTGACAGCGTCCACGTGGTCGTGACATTTTCATGATGTCCGACGATCGCAAAAAAGGCGAGACCGTTCATGAAGATACATTTAGAAAGTGGCCATTTGCCACTTGTCGGTTGTTATAGTACAAGTGAAATGAGCAAAGTTAGTCTGAAAGTGAATGTCCAGAGGATCCTTCATCTTCGTTTTGTAGTATTTCTTTTCTTTTTTCGCGAAGACAAATCTCGTTGACACTTTCGCATGAGCTATGAAACATACTTAAGATTTTATAATGAGGAACGAATGCTGTTTCTGTTCTGTTTACTGGGCTAGTTTGAGTTATCTCTTTTAAGATACCATGCTCAAAATTAGTAAGATGGTACAAAACTTAATACTGAAGGGATCCGGTCTGTGCAGTAATGTTGAAACTTTGAAAGTGTCTGAATCCTGATTATCTCTCTTGGATCGAAACATGCAGTTGTCTACAGTTGTCGAGTTTTGACGTGTCACAAGAGTGACGAAACGGTGGGGCAGTTCACTTGCAATGGCATGGACTAAAGTAAACTGATTTAAAATTTGAAGAAATACATTTTAATTCGGAATCATTTGAACTCCTTGATATAGAAGGTGAAGGTATCATATATATAGAATCTTGTGATGCAACATCACAACTCTGAAATACTGTATTAATTTGAAGCGTAACCAAAAAAGTTATCTTGCACAACTAGGCCCCATGTGGGACCTATGTACCAAACTTCAGAAAGATCCATGAACTATTTCCTGAGAATTCACGATAACAATGTTTTGTTACACGGTAACGGCACACGGCAAAGTTGATGATGTAAAGTGTGTCCCGTGCAGTGACCGATGGGTCGAGATACGGACCGAGGCCGCCAAGCGTAAGCTACGGGGTGCTTCTCTGGCATCCTTGAAACAGTACATTGATGTTTAATCTTAGGTAGGTTACCATAGGTCGCCATGGGTTACCTTATTTTCTTTCTGGCGCAACCTACCATGGGTTACCTAACACAACTTAGCGGGACCTACCATGGGTTACCATAGAAAATATTCATTCATACCCCTGTAACAGTAACGGACATTATGAGACACGCCCATCACTCACTATGCTCAACAGGAGAAATTATCCTTCTAACTGTAGTCGACCAGCTCACACTCAATTTTCTCTTTGAGCATACAAGTCAGTGAACTGGTCGAATAATGAGCTGGCTTCACATCTGAATCAACATAGAACTTGGCAAAAAATGTGCAAAATGTGTGCTACTTTTTATACTACATCGCTCCATTCCCAACCCTTCCGCTGCACTGCCACCACACGGCATACATACAGTAGCGCCGTCGTGATATGCCTGAAACATAGTTGAAAACGACGTTAAATCCTACTTACTTATTCATACAGTAGCGACACGAAACCCTTTGAGTTCACCGTGAGAGTTACATTTTTTCAACTCGGAGTCCATGTGAGTATACACGTCCTCTAACAACTTACTTTCTTGGCAAGTTGACCCAATCCTCCCTAATCCACATTTCTCACAGACTCCCGTTGTTTGGTCACAGGTCGTCGGACCGTCAAGGCAATTCCCACAAGTTGATTCACACCCCAAACCGTACCTGCCCTTCCTACAACCTATATAGAGAGAAACAAAAAGCATGGACGTTGCGCTTCAATCAGTTATTTATGAATCAATGAAAGTCTTTAAATTTAGAACTGCTGCATGCTGATGTTCGAATGTGCATACTTCGCTGAATTCTTACTGCACAGTTCTAACGGTGTGACGGTCTTGTTTTTCTACAGTTCAAACAATGAGTGTCGTTTCAGTGCTGATCTTCGCATCTTTATCAACGGAAAATGCCATCATAAATATGGACATGAATACATCCCAAAGAACTGCTGTGTTTTCTATTTCAAAAGTTTTATTTCATCCCAATCTTAAGGTTGAGCCAACCCCAGACGCCATTCTGACTTAGTGTGGTGTGAACACTAAAGATGGAAATATAATAATTTGTCGTAAAACGACCAGTCCTAACTTCCGGTATAAATAGCAGTCCATTCGCGCAGGCTCAGGGCGCACGTCCGATCATGACACTTTTGGATTACAGTGCTCTGTGCACGTCCGGTCACTTGATTTCCGGACAGGCAGGTGCATGGAAAAAAACCCCGAAAAAGAATACAGTGCGTGGATTCAATTGATCGCGTTGAGTATGTAGAGTACGGATGGATGGGGTTCAGCATGCGCACTCGTTTTGGAGTGTATGTGAGCTATAACTGGTCCAATTGTGTCCTGTTTGGTGTCTTATTGAAGCGCTCGTTGAGTACATTGGGATGGTGGCGTTGAACAGTAATGTCATTCTGTACATAGGGAGTAGTGGGGAAAGGGCATTTGAAGTGTTTCGGGGGTATATGTTGTCCACATGTATCGTTATCGGCATCCTATTTACGCACTAGTTAGGTACAGCAGGATAGCATGCACACTCGGGGAATTAAGGGGTGTTTTAGGAAGAGTAGAGAAACGGCTATGGGTTGTGTGGGTGACTGATCACAGGTGGGCTCATCTGTGGATCTGGACTTGTCTATGTCGCAGTTGGGCTCTGATGGGTGTACTGCACTTGCACAGCCGAGAGAATACACGGTTTGACCAAAAGAGTCTTCTGAACCCAGACAATAATAAGCCAAAGTGTGAGGTTCTCGCAGCTCTCACACTCTACAATATGACTTGGCTGGTGCATAGCCAAGAGACGCGACCGAGTCTCCAAATGGACCCACCAAGTGGAACAGAGCATCCGTATACGGTGACGATCAGCGGCTCGACGGGATGTAGAAAGACATCCTGGGTGATTACAAATTCTTAGGGTATTCACTTCAGCTATACCTGTACTGTCTGGTGCTACAGCTACATGTAGTAGCAGCCCGCCTATGAGGCTATGCGTTTAGAGAATGTCATCTTAGAGAGAGAGGCATCACAGGTTAGTTTTTCTAGGTATTCTTGCATTTATCAGGTTTAGCCTATGTGAAGGCGTTTACTCCATCAGATGTCCTCGATACTCATTCAATAACATCAGCTGAGTTACTTGTTTTTGAGCTGATCCGTTATCACAGCTCCCGAGCTAGCATATCTAATTCTGCTTAAGCCGGTGCTAGGGGCCGGGTGGATAGTTCATTGTCTCCACATGAACAACTACAATAAAAGCGGGCCTGAGATACTAACTAAGGCTACGTCTGAGAATCTACCATATTCTCGAGCCTACATGTGAGATCCCTAGGGTCCTGTAGAGTCATATGGCTGCATTTTAGTCGCCAGACTTTCCCCACGTGTTGCATATCGCCTCAAGTAGATTTAACGTCACGTCTTTCCTCACTGGAAAGCGTCAAAGGATATTGCGTTGAACTGCCAATACTTCATGTTGTGCACCAAACCGATCGACAGAGAGCATATCAGCGTAATTGTGAGTCAAATTTATCCTCAAAACAGCGACTATTTCATGCAGGCGTTTCAAGCCACGACGAGGAGTCTATGGCTACCTGTTCGCGGCGGACTTAAAAACCCATACCCCCAAAGATCGACGACTGACGACTCACGATTTACTCAAGTGAAGGTTCACAACAAAGATTGAGATTCAGTGACCCTCAGACCACCACCAGAGTTCACAAGAGGTACCACCGGGTCATTCCCATACAGTAGCTCATTCATACATGTAACATCAGCCGTGGAATACCTCCAACCAAACCGTGATGGTCCAACCTAACGCCATGGGGCTACAGATGCAACTCTACGCCGACGAGAATACATGTTGTCACGCTTATGGACAATATACGTCACCAGGGTAGTAATTTACTGCATTTGAAACAGATACTATCTAAAGATACCAACACAACTAATCGTGCCCATCTGCTGTCCCTGCATCAGGCATTTCAATTCTTTATGGAAATGCTCAAGGAGACATTGGTGCCATATAAAATGGCTAATTTTCCATCTGAAACGCATTATCTGCATGTTTTCGATTTTCTCATCAATTGATCTTCGCATTTCTTGAATGCTAACGGCAAATCGACGAGAATCGACTTGCTGTAACAACACCGTTTTCAGTTTGGAAAGGGTAATCACACAGAAAATGCAGAATGAATCACAATGAAAATTAGAAAATCACACGAAAAATGTGAAATCACAATGAAAATCATTTTCTCCGCAGTGGAGTTCATTCGCTGATGTGGAGAACTGGTCTCGGGAAATCAGGAGTGAAAAAGAAAGGGAACCAAGGTAACCTTCTGGAATCGTATTGTAACAGCACTGCTATTAGTACCCACTCTGCGGCGATCGAGGATGCCGGACAGGATATCTTACAACAGGCATACATTCACAGGCACACCAACCTCAGAAAAGCAGCCATGTCGATCTATGAACAGTATAACCTGCTATGGCTTGAATTGAAGGAAGATACCACGCACCAAGACATGTTGCCTTTAGGCCTACCATGTTTACATTATCCTGGGCTGCCTGAAGACATTTAGGCCAGAGCGGAAGGAAGATGCACATGGCCGAAGATTGATGCAACAACTTTCTCAAATGGAAGCTTCTGAGTGGACAAGAGTGGTCGAAGATGCGTCGGATACATGAACAAGGGCGTTACACTAACACCCCCATAGCGGATCCCGAGCTTGGGAGTGATGTGATATAAGCGATAATAACCCATATGAAAAATTTTGAACTCATTGGTTTTCAAGTCGGTACTGATGAAGGGAAGTCAACGGGCAACGGGCGTTCACGCCCTTCCATATGCGTGTTCAGCACAAAGCTCGTGAGAGTGGAATTGGTGTGAGATTTCGGTGCTTTGAAAGATATGGGGTGAATAGGCGTTGACGGTCGTTAACAGGCGTTGACGGTCGTTAACAGGCGTTGACGGTCGTTAACAGGCATCGATGGGCTTACCGGCCTTATACCGGCGGTGGCTATATTTCACTGGGTTAAGATAGGTACTGAGGGTAGTCACGGAGTACGTACCATTGTACCGTTAAATATGGACCATTCTGACCATGATAGCCAGCTTTCTCAGGATGGCCGAGTGGTCAAACAGGGTTCATAATCCATGTAAGAATCACGAGACAATGCAAACAACAGCCAAGTCTGGGGACAACAATGTGTCTAGATTACAGCCTTTTCAGCTGCACAAAGACTCAGACAATAGCTCCCTACATAAACAGTGATGTAACTTTACGCCTGCCCGCATGCCCGGGGCAAGTGAAAATAGCGGGGGGCAAGTAGGGTCTCTGTGTTGCTGGCCCGCCCGGGCATGCAGTAGTTTAATCCCGTTTAGCTTTCTACCAGTTTTGATTGATAAAAGTTAAAACTACCGTGTAAAGTCGGACCACGCGAATACTTGTAAGCAGGCTGGCATGGACAATCGGGAACCCACAAATCTTCGTTAGACGTGTCCAGTCAATGCGAGCAATACTGGTACCCGATGGAACGAACTTTCCATTCGCTGCGGGACTAGACCAGCACTCTCCATAGAAACCGAAAGTTAAAATGGCCGCATGGAGCGGTTTTTGAAACAGTACGCGCCGAAAACACCTAAATCGAAGCATAAATCATCTGCTGATCGTAATTCCGAGTACGACAGAGGGAAGAGGAAGAGAACTTTCATAAACTCGTGGGCGACACTGTGATTTCTTCATGATATTGAAGGCAGATTTGGCAATGTTTATGTGTTAACAGTTGGTACATGGTAGGTTGACATTGTGTTCCGAAATAAATAATTTGTTGATTTTAAACTGAATAATTGACTTTACCTGATTTGTTTTGGGTCGAGGGTGGGGGTGGGGGGGGGGAGGTGGGGGCAAGTTGTTTATTGTGGGGGCAAGCAAATCTCTAATTTCACTTGCCCTCAGGGCAACCAGGCAGAAACCTAAAGTTACACCACTGATAAAGTATCTATCTCGTACGGGAGAGCCTCAAGAGCCACGATAGTTCTTTCACCTGGGGCATGAGTATACTGGTCTTCACATACAGGCATAGGTTTGAATCCCACTTCTGACAGATACAATATTACTGCTCACAATAACCAAACCCACCGTAAATGCTGAATAAAAGACTCCAATACTGCACATGAGCGTACCGCAGATCAACGTTACAACCCTAGTCTTTCTGAACACTAGGTCATAGCGATTCCATTTGACACCAAGCATGACATATTTGGATCATATTTGATATATTTACAGTGTGAGCCCAATCGATAGAATCCACACATTCAATTATTGCTCATGCATAAATAAATAAAATGCTATAAATCAAATCCGATTTTTCCATCCACCCGCGATCCAAAAGTGACGTGGCCGAAAGTGCGGACTGCACGGTGACCAGGAAGTTGCGCCACTAATATTCCGGTAGTCAGGGCGTCACAAAACTCATATTATACATCAAAAATTGTTTTGTTTCATCTATGCAATATAGTGGATCGAAGGACAGACAGAAAGGCATGAAACCTGTCACAAACAATATGGATATCAATTTCGGTATAGTGAAGATAAACTGACCACAATAAAACATATTCGGGCCCGGGGATACTTGCATAAATGATACAACCTTTTTCCCTTTTTCAGTCACGAGTTTCATTAAATTTTCTTGTGCAAGTATAATACATACGGAGATCACACATCGATCCAAGCCATCCAGCTTCACAAAGTTTTCGTGGACAGATTCCCGTGATGTGGTGACACTGCACTCCATCTCTGCAGAAGCCGCATTTCTGGCTACATTCCTGTCCATAGCGACCATTGTCACAAGCTGGAGAAAGTCAGAAAAGGAACGTATTTATATGATAGTAGTTTCTAGGTTTACGTCCTGTCATACATTTGGTACACTGGCAACGCCAGGATTTATTTAGAAGGGGTCATTTCCTGTGCTTACTTATTAGAGGTCATGGTATAGTATGCTGCCCAATCTCTAGGAGTTGGTCGCGCGCAATCCACATCCCCCCACCCTCACTACGCTCATACAACAGTATAAAACTGCCCTCCAGAGAAGTATCCTCGTACGCCAAGCTCATTTTTACACATTCTCTTCTGACTAACAGCCAATCAGACACCAGTCATCTTCAAACGAGATGAACTTGATAAATTGATAAATGCATCCCAGACGCCATTCACCTCGAGATCAGGACCTGCAGGTCGAGTATTCTTCGAAAATCTGAAGAAAACGCTTTTGGTCCCACGTAAGTTCTAAGATCTCAGGGTCAGTTTTGGAGAACCTTGTCATCTACGCACACTAGAATGACTTGGACCATTTTAAACAGATACTATAGTGTCATGAGTGGAAATTATACATGTACATGTATGTACTTATTAAATTGCTAATTTCATAATTTCAATTTATAGATGATTTATCTGTGACTGTTGCGTAAAAAGAAAGTTAATAATTGGTGAAAATATTGAACTGGAATCTTGAAATATTGCACTGAATGTTAAATGAGTTTAGCTGTCCTGTAACATATGCAATTACAGTATGTTACTGTACTACAGGTTCATTTGGTAAAGTGCCGAGGATTATGATGAATGTTTTAAATGTGTGAAATGACAGAGGGACGGTTGGAACAACAGTTTCCAGACAAGATTGTTATTATTGCATGGTCAAATCCAGTTGAATACAATAACCGATGATAGGTTATCTCATCATAGTTCATTCATGATATGAGAAAGAATTTAACATACACAAAACCCTGACTCTGACTCAATGCAGAATGGTTCAGTCGAATGTCAGTTAAATTAACCCTACATGTATCAGAGTTGTCTGTAAAGTTGAAAAAAATGTTAGAATCTAATTTGTGAAGAAATTTCCAAAAACAGTTGGAAAAGCATTTGACTAAACTCTTACAGAAATATTAATATTCATTTTGGCATTTTTTGGCATTAATAGTTTTCATTACTTTGGTACAGAAACAATAGAAAGAGGGTTAAAATACAGAGTGACAGGTACATTCTCCATTACACCAGAAAAGCATAACTGCCAATACCTCTGCCATACATTTCATAGTGAAATGTAGGACATCCATATTACACTTTACCAGTACACTGCCTGGTGACAGTGATATGCTCAAAATCAGTGCCTAAAATGATGACAGCACTTTCAGAGTTGAATGATCATGGCAGTGGAGCATGTGCCTGGAACTTTTGCACTCGAACAAAGAAAATTAATACGAGAGATCCTGAAGGATCTTGGCGCCCACCATTGTCCGATAATTGCAAGCTAATGACAAGAGGACCTTTTTGCCCATTGTTACTAAGAACAAACGAATGATTTGTAATTTTGTTTGCATAATTTCGAATTTGAGCGAAAAAGATAGAAAAAGGGACACTGGAAAACACCAAGATATTATCTTTCTAAGGTTCAAGAGTTTCAAGATTTCTAGAAACTGTACTTGATGTCGGTTGTTATAGTACAAGTGAAATGAGCAAAGTTAGTCTGAAAGTGAATGTCCAGAGGATCCTTCATCTTCGTTTTGTAGTATTTCTTTTCTTTTTTCGCGCGTGTCATCATTGGGTACTGGAAGCGAAGACAAATCTCGTTGACACTTTCGCATGAGCTATGAAACATACTTAAGATTTTATAATCAGGAACGAATGCTATTTCTGTTCTGTTTACTGGGCTAGTTTGAGTTATCTCTTTTAAGATACCATGCTCGAAAATAGTAAGATGGTACAAAACTTAATACTGAAGGGATTCGGTCTGTGCAGTAATGTTGAAACTTTGAAAGTGTCTGAATCCTGATTATCTCTCTTGGATCGAAACACGCAGTAGTCTACAGTTGTCGAGTTGTGATGTGTCACAAGAGTGACGTCCCTTCGTATAGCCGACCCGTTGGCAGACGAAACGGTGGGGCAGTTCACTTGCAATGGCATGGACTAAAGTAAACTGATTTAAAATTTGAAGAAATACATTTTAATTCGGATTCATTTGAACTCCTTGATATAGAAGGTGAAGGTATCATATATATAGAATCTGCCCCACCGTTTGATCCGCCTACTCTTGTGATGCAACATCACAACTCTGAAATACTGTATTAATTTGAAGTGTAACCAAAAAAGTTATCTTGCACAACTAGGCCCCATGTGGGACCTATGTACCGGTACCAAATTTCGGAAAGATCCATGAACTATTTCCTGAGAATTCACGATAACAATGTTTCAAGGGGAAATTCAAGTTGGCCACCTGGTGGCCATATTGGATTTTCGAATCGGACCAAAAAAGGTATCTTGCGCAACTGGACCTGTGTACCAAATGGGAACCTGTGTACCAAATTGGAGAAATATCCATGCAGTACTTCCTAAGAAATCACGATAACAAAATTTCATGGGGAAATCCATACTGGCCACCTGGTAACCATATTGGATTTTGGAATCAGACCAGGAAAGGCATCTTGCACAAGTAGACCACAAGGGGAACCTGTGTACTAAATTTGATAAAGATCCACGCAGTACTTCTGGAGAAATCACGATAAAGTTTCATGGGGAAATCCAAGATGGCCGCCTGGTGGCCATACTGGATTTTCGAATCGGACCAGAAAAGGTATCTTGCACAACTATACACCAAGGGAAACCAGTGTGCCAAATTTGAGAAAGATCCATGCGGTAGTTCCTGAGAAATCGCAATAACAAAGTTTCATGGGGAAATCCAAGATGGCCGCCCTGGTGGCCATATTGGATTTTGGAATCAGACCAGGAAAGGCATCTTGCACAAGTAGACCACAAGGGGAACCTGTGTACCAAATTTGACAAAGATCCATGCGGTAGTTCCTGAGAATTCACAATAAAAAAATTTCATGGCGAAATTAAAAATGGCCGACTTGTGGCCATATTGGCTTTTCGAATCGGACCGGAAAAGGTATCTTGCACAACTAGACCCCAAGAGGAACCTGTGTACCAAATTTGAGAAAGATCCACGCAGCAACTTCTGAGAAATCACCATAAAGGTTCATGGGGAAATCCAAGATGGCTGCCTGGTGGCCATATTGGATTTTCGAATCGGACCGAAAAAGGTATCTTGCACATCTAGACCCCATGGGGAACCTGTGTACCAAATTTGAGAAAGATCCATGCAGTACTTCCTGAGAAATCATGATAACGAAGGTTCATGGGGAAATCCAAGATGGCTGCCTGGTGGCCATATCGGATTTTCGAATCGGACCAGAAAAGGTATCTTGCACAACTAGACCCCAAGGGGAACCTGTGTACCAAATTTGAGAAAGATCCACGCAGTTAGTTCCTGGGAAATCGCGATAAGGTTTCATGGGGAAATCCAATATGGCCGCCTTGTGGCCATATTGGATTTTTGAATCGGACCAGAAAAGGTATCTTGCACAACTAGACCCCAAGAGGAACCTGTATACCAAATTTGAGAAAGATCCATGCAGCAGTTCCTGAGAAATCACGATAACAAGGTTTCATGGGGAAATCCAAGATGGCCGCCTTGTGGCCATATTGGATTTTCGAATCGGACCAGAAAAGATATCTTGCACAACTAGACCCCAAGGGGAACCCAGCCCTCGAAATTTGGCGTAACCGAAACGATCGGTTACGTGTCGGTTACGTGGTTGTAAATTCTGCAGAACGAATAATCGGTTACGTAAAAAATCAACTTGCGCTACGGTATGACGAGTGCCATTGAAAATGTCTGGGCGACCGGCCCAGTGACAGTCATCAATCGTTGCCTTACCGGTCTATATTTCTCCTCTATGGTATCTTCGAATCATGCTTCGGAGTTTATACACGTTTTTATTATGGAATTAGTATCATGAACGTGTGATTTTGCATCAGAAAGAAATAAAAACACGGAGGTTCGAAACGAAAAAAACTGACATTCTGATGGCGCATAAAGATGGAAGCATGCGATATCAAGGGGACACAACTCCCAACATACAAAGCCTGAATTCATCCAATCAAATGTGGGTCAATTCTACAGCGCGGGACAGCACGCACACGGAAGTGGATGGAAATCGAATTTCTCATCTCCGGATCCTCCGGATCGCAGGTTCGATATGCAAAACGGCTCAAAAGCGAAAATTGACTCTGTGAACATAAAAACATTCCAGAAGTGGTCATTTCACGATGACTTTAGAAAAGTTTTGTCTGCTTTTGTTTTACTTTCTACACATTTCACATTTTATTTTTTTCAACACCGTCCCTTTTAAGTTTTATTCCATGCCTGGGTGCTTCTTGCTGAATTTCTGACGAATAAGTTGCACATGTTACATCGCAGTTTGAGAATATTGCCGTCAGCTGCTGTTTCAAGGACAAAACAATTTTGTATTTTATTGTAATAATATATATATAAATATATAATACACAATTTATTCAATTCCAGAAAAAAAATTGGCTAACCTGTTTACGTAACCAATGGGTTACGCAACCTAGTCCTACGTAACCGAACAATAGGTTACGTGAACATCGTGACCCAGAACTATTTTTGGGTTACGCAAATTTTTGAAATTTCGAGGCCTGGGAACCTGTGTACCAAATTTGAGAAAGATCCATGCAGTAGTTCCCGCAATCGCGATAACAAGAATTGTTTACCGACGGACGACGGACCACGGACAAAAAGCGATTTGAACACCCTGGGCTAAAAATATAGTTCAAGTCGGGTATAAAACTAAACCAAGCGTGAAATCTGCCTCCTGGAAAGCGGACTGGAGGCATCACTTGTATTGTCAAAAATTATTGTGCCAGTTATTTGTCAGAACCTGAACTGTTTGTAGTTGGGATTCAGTAGAGCAAAAGCAAGAGAACTGTAAGTAAATTTTAATAACAGATGTATGTATTCAATGTGAGAAATTTTAGTTTAATTGTTGATAACACAACATCAGAGTGAATTTGTGCGAGGGACTGCATGCAGGCTGTACGGTTGACATTGTGGGAGTGTAAAGAATGCTTCCTTTAAACAATGATATGGGAGATTGCCCTTTTTCTGAGTGATCAATGAAGTGCAACATCTCGTAACAGGGAAACCTCCTGTTGTGTGTGTAGTTGTTGTTTAGCAATGCGTTAACAACAAGTTTTGGTTAGTCAGATTCTGTAATCCTGTCTTGTGGTTACCCTTGGCCTTACCATATACTTGATCAATGCACCTTGTTACCCGAAAGCAGCTACAGCTGCTGAATTTAGTTCAGGGGATACAAATAAACTACAAAAATTACAGACTGTCACGTTGTGTCTGCAAGGCTGGGCATCTCCACCTAAATCAGTGTGCCACTTCAAATTCGTATCGTACCTCTTGAGATCGACCGTATTTGCCATATGTCATACGAGAGCTCCAATATGCACTTTGAGTATAGCTAGTTACCTCCCCTAATTTTGCTGAAGCTGGAGCACAAACCGGTTCCGCTTATACATTGTATATCCGGCATATCATAATTCTACGGCTGGCAGTCAACACTCTTTCTCTGCTCAGAGGGCCCCAGCCTCATTTCCTGTATCTGTTCAGCAACCTTTGTCTCAACACTCAATGCTGCCAATTAACAGTAATACCCACAACGAATATGCATCTTCTCCTTCCCAGCCAAGTCCTGGATTACCTTCCATGTATTCCATGAACCAACCTCAATATGATCCTCAGATGTGTGGTCCAAACAACATGTTCCCGGCACACCAGTTCTTCCCCATGCATCAGTATCCTAAGGTGTTATGGCCCCAATTCGCACCATACCAAACAACTCCAGGCTACTCGAGAGGTCTGAACTGAAATTAGCTTGCTGGAATATCGAGGGATTTGTCTCAAAATGCAATGATAAATCAGTGCACCCTGACTTTGTTAATCTTGTTCATTCGTTCGACTTGTTTGGGTTAGTTGAAACTTGGTTAGATGTTTCTAAGGTTGTTCATGTTGATGGTTATAAGTACATTTCACACAATAGACAAAAGACTTCAACAAAAGTGAACAGGTATTCTGGTGGTATAGGGTTATTTTATAGAAAAGAATTAGACCCTGGTATTCAAGAAATGCTTGGAACGAATGCTTCAAAATATTGTCTGTGGTGTAAATTGGACAAAACTGTTTTTAATCTCAGTGATGATGTATTTCTAGGCATTGTATATATAAGCCCACAGAATTCAACGCTTTATAATAACTCCAATTATGATTCCACCGAAGCATTAGCACTTTTGGAGAAAGACATTGTCACATTTTCCAAAGCGGGTAACATATTCTTATTAGGCGATTTTAATGCCCGGATTCCTGCTAAAACTCATGACTTTGTTCAAGATGACTGTGTATCTGATAATCTTATCTCTTACTGTTTACCAGAAGATTATGAACAAGATCTCTGTTTTAGCAGACTTTCTTCTGATTTTCACTCTAATATGTATGGTAACCATTTAGCCGAGATATGTATATCCACAGGATTGAGAATTCTTAATGGTAGAGTTTTGGGTGACCTCATGGGGAAATTTACTTTGTATAATTACATGGGAGCTAGTGTTGTTGACTATGGCATAGTGAGTAAGAGTTTGCTCCCCAATATTCTCCTATTCAAGGTTCACTCCCTTCATGAAACATTATCAGACCATTGCCTTATTTCTGCATCTCTAAAAAGTGTCAAACCATTTTTGCTAAAGCGTCATCTTGTCAAATTACACCCCTTACCAGCAAAATTCATTTGGTCCCCTGAGAATAAAGGTGCTTTTTGTAATTCAATACAGTCTGAAGAAGTTCAGTTACAACTGGCTCATGTTGCGAGCAGGAACATTTCTGATCAGGCATCTGCGACTTCAATTATACACAGTTTTACCGAGACTATCAATAATGTAGCCTCTCAACACCTTAAAGTAATCGCACCTAGACGAACAGACAGAATGCCTTCAAAAGCGAACACAAATAAACGCAACCATGACAAGAAGTGGTATGATAGTTCATGTAAAACTTTATTGTTACAACTTCGCAGAGCTTCTAAAGTGTATGATAGAAGTCCTCTAAATATAAATGCGCGTAATCAATATTATAAGCTGAAAAAGCAATACAAAAAGCGTCTCCAATTCAAACGTTTTTCCTATCGACAAGCAGTAATGAATGAATTGGAACAGTGTGATGGCAGTGATCCTAAACAGTACTGGAAGCTTTTGGACCAGCTGAAGGAAAATAGGAAAAACAACTCTCCTGACCAAATAGACCCCAATGTCTGGTACCACCATTTCCAAAATATCACCCATGCCCAGTCTGAATCATTATATGATAACGAATTTGAGAGTGACATTAACCTCAAATTAGCTTTTCTGGAGAAGCAGCCAACTACGGCTCATTTCCTTAATCGACCCTGTAGCACTACAGAAATTTCTGCTGCTTTATCTAAACTACACAATGGCAAGTCAGCCGGTGAGGATATGGTCACTAACGAAATGCTTAGGCATGCCAAATCTTCCTTACTTCCATATGTTCACACTATTTTTAACAAACTTTTGGCCAGTGGATACTTTCCCGAGTGCTGGAAATCTTCTCTCCTCGTACCTTTGTATAAATCGGGTGGCATTAATGACCCGAACAATTATAGAGGAATAGCTATTAGTAGCTGCCTTTCCAAATTATTTTGTTCTGTATTAAATAACAGGCTTCAAAGTCACTTGGAAGGTCTTGGTAAACCACACGACTTGCAATTCGGATTTCGTAAAGACCATCGAGCGTCTGACAGCGTTTTTATCTTGAAATCTGTAATTGATTCTCATATTAGTCAAAGTAAACGTGTCTACGCCTGTTTTGTTGACCTACGTAAAGCTTTTGATACTGTTTGGCGTAACGGGTTGCTATATAAGTTAATCAAGTCAAAAGTAACTGGTAATGTTTATAATATTATCAAATCCATGTATTCTGATCCCACTTTACGTGTCAGACTCCGTGACGGTATAACCGACAGTTTTACCTTCCGACAAGGAGTACTACAGGGCAATAATTTGAGCCCAACTTTATTCAATATTTTTGTTGATGATATTCCGGGTATATTTGATGAAGATTGTGATCCTGTAGTCCTGGGTAACGTTTTTCTACATTGTTTGCTATATGCAGATGACGTGGTCATCACAAGCCTATCATCAGAAGGTCTTAATAAGGCTTTGGAAAAATTAAATGCATACTGCATAAAATGGAAACTAGAAGTCAATTTTCAGAAAACGAAAGCTATGTGTTTTTCCAAGTCTGGCCGATCGCCTAATTTTCGCGTATGTATCGGAAATAATGTTATTCAAATCGTGCAACAGTATTTATACCTTGGAACACTGTTTTGTTCTAATGGAAAGTGGTCCAGAGCCTTGGAAAACTTGAAAGGGAGAGCCTTGAAGGCATTCTATAAAATGAGCCAACTTATTGGTGATGATCCTAGGCCCACTCTCAGCACAAAGATTTTTGATAGCGTGGTCAAACCAATTCTTTTATATAATTCCGAAATTTGGGGTGTTGAAGATATTCATGAATGTTCCCCAATTGAAAGTGTTCATACCAAGTTTTGCAAGTTTACTCTTAGGGTGAACAAAAAGGCGTGTAATTCTGCTGTACGGGCAGAATTGGGTAGAATTCCCATGGCACTACAAGCCAAGATTAACGCAATCAAATATTGGTGTAGGCTTGTTAATTTGCCGAACTCCAGGCTTGTGAAACAGGCTTATCAGCATTGTCTCCAGTTTTCCGAGCCTGGGAGTTCTACATACTGTGACAAAATCAAGAAAATCTTATCTGTACACGGGTTTTATCATGTGTGGTTACAACAATCCTTCTTGGATGTAGGTAACTTTCATCGTACATTTTCCAGACGTGTTATCGATGAGTTCACACAGGACTGGCGAAGCACGATGTCTAGTCCATTGAATCATAAATTAGATCTTTATGCTACACTGAAAAATGAATATTGTTTTGAAAAATACTTAACTTTTAATTTGTCGAAACCTCAACGTGTGCTGATTACCAAATTACGGATAAGTAATCACAATTTAGAAATTGAATCAGGTCGTTATCACCAACCCATAATTCCTAGAGAAATGCGTACTTGCCAGAACTGCGTGAGCTCTGTTGGTGATGAATTTCATTTTGTAATGTGTTGCTCAAATAATGAGGATTTGAGACGTCAACTCTTTACTGATTTAAACATCGATATTCAAAAGTATCCTGCTCGCTCAATATTTTCTAAACTCCTTCGATGTGACTCGTATAAATTCACCAGATTGTTCGCTAAATATTTGTACACAAGTTTTAAAAGAAGACTTCCTTCAATATAGGAGTCTTTTACCTTGCATATAGTTGTATTTGTTTATGTCTTGTTGTGTGGCCTTAACCAATGTAAATTGTGTTCGTGCCTAATAAAGAATTTGAATTTGAATTTGAATTTGTACCTCAGAGCAGTTGTTTCGGATAATTTCGAGAATATATCTTATGTATATTCCATCTACCGTGTTCGACGTCTCTCGGAGGCAGGCAGTCGAGATAAAGGATGATTCCTGTAGTCGATAAGCAGAATAAGAGATATTAGCAGTGTAGCATGTATACATTTAAGTATATTTACTGGTGCATGCTACCGAAGATCTTCATCTTTCGGTGTTTGACGTCTCTTTAACGCGGAAAGTTGGTGTATGAATAGCCTGTCTTTTTTTGCACATCGTACCATTTGTACTTCATGCTGCGGACCTCCCACTCCATTATCAGGAACTCAGCAGCGATCCCGTGCTAGTTTGTGTATTATGACAGCAAAGGCGAACATGATCTAACGATCAATATTCAACTTATTTTATTAAATGCAATAAGTATTTTTAAAATACATTGCATATCTGCGAAATGCTTGCCTAAAGGCTATTACCACATTTCATCCGAGTACCGTTATGGTACATAAATATCTCATGCGAAATGCTAGAATTAACTACTATGCATTTCGACCTCAGGACTTATGTCTTGGAATCAGAACACTCAAGTCAGTGAGGATCAATGAACCCAGAGGGAACAATGATGCACGTGTCAGAACATAAGGGAATGAATCCCCAAGACCAATGTGTGAAGAGATGTTCATATACACACCCACTTTCTCGGGGTGTTCTGACCCTACACCTGCCTGAGTATAGGAGTTATTATGACATCACTATATGTACTAACATGTACCTCAGAGCAGTTGTTTCGGATAATTTCGAGAATATATCTTATGTATATCCCAGGTATATCTCTCATCAGGGGCCAAACCTAATCATGAATATATTTAACTATTCACGATAAATACTCTCATATTCTCGTAGATATAGTGATGCCGGAGTTACCCACGGGGTGAAATCTTACATTATTTTAGATTTACACTCTTCTTCTTCATTACTGTTGTCTGTGCTGCACACGTTGTGTAATCGTTTATTAATTTCGATTCACACATATCTTGTTTTTCTCTTCTTTCTTGCTGACGGTTCTTCTCACGTGCCAGTGTATTTTAGCAATATACTGAATGGGCTGGCACGATCCCGGCATGGTCGTCACAGGAGATTCGGATTATGGTTCGAAAAACATCTTGGACCGCATAGCATATTCTTACTATTTCTCAATCCAGGTGTCGGAACATGAATCTCACTTAAAGAGATATTAAATACGAGTCATGTTCATTTCAGGATGTCAGCCGCTGTCTGCATTTCGTCTCTCAATGTTTGTAGTCTGTGGGACATATTTGACATCGTCTGAGCGGACTTTCATATGCTGGCTATTTGACAGCCTGAAGGTCTACATTTGTAACTAGAGTGTACAGAAGAACATATTCCAGGAAAACGGATTTCATAGTCTGGGAGTCAGGGTCGGGTTTTGGTGAAACTTTTCCCCACCGGCAAGATAATTCCCATCTGTACCATGTTCACGGGTTATTGGGATGCGTTTTTTTCTTTGGCTAACGAAATGTCCCACTGCCGACAAGTAGTGGGAAAAGGCACCTCCTGTATAACAAGAGCAGGAGCAATGGTATAAGGGACGTCAACATGGCACTGCCACATTGCCACCAGAGCATCGCCAGTGT
>JAVTVY010045260.1:0-21382 GCA_036873755.1 Hanleya hanleyi | reverse complement strand
AGGAGCGACTTCAGGAAGTTCTCACCAGAATTGAAAATGCAGGTTTAAAGCTGAAGCCATCGAAGTGTCAGCTTTTCAAAAGACAGGTAACATTTTTAGGGCACATCATTTCACAAGAGGGAATTCTGCCTAATCCGGACAATGTAAAGAAACTTGTGGAATGGCCCACACCTAGGAACGTAACTGATGTCCGTGCTTTACTAGGGATGGGCAGCTACTATAGGAGATTCGTGAAGAATTTTTCACAGATTGTCAAACCCCTCACAGAGCTCACGAAAAAAAATAATGTCTTCAAATGGACCCCCGAATGCCAGACAGCATTTAATGAACTGAAGGCGATTTTAATCAGCCCTGATATCATGGGGTACCCAAAGGACGACTGTCAATTTGTGTTGGACACCGATGCTTGTGACGTGAGCATAGGAGCTGTGCTGTCACAGATTCAAGATGGGAGAGAGAGAGTAATCTCTTATGGGAGCAGGACGCTGAATAAGGCGGAAAGGAATTACTGTGTTACCGACCGTGAGTTACTCGCAGTGAAGCATTTTACGGAGTACTTCAAGCATTATCTTTTAGGTAGAAGATTCTTAATTAGGACCGATCATCAGGCTTTAAAATGGTTGTTCAGCCTCAAGGAGCCCAAGAACAGAATTGCTCGATGGATCGAGTTATTGTCGGCTTTTGACTTTGAGATTGAGCATCGACCAGGCAAAAGCCATGGTAATGCTGATGCCATGTCAAGATGCCCGAACCCACGAGAGTGCGTATGTCCAGAGGAACCTTATGGAAAATTGTTGAGCTGTGGACCATGCGTTAAGTGCAATAAAAGGTCATCTGATATGGACAGCTCCCTTTCTGAAAGAGAAGTTAGTATAAATAGAGTATCTAAGACAAAACGGGATTCAAAACTGTGGAAAACAGTTTTCTTCTCAAGTAAGAGGATATATACCTACCTGATAAATGTTGTGTTCTTTCTACTTAGTATACTTACGTTAGAGGATTTTGGTGTGGATAACTGGGGTGGTCAACAACAGAATCCAGTCGGGAGTGAAGAAAAACACGAAGACACAGCAGGTGTATCGGGATTTCCGTGCTGGAAGGAACTTTGGGAATCATTCTCCAAGTCAATGGCCGAGGTAGCTGACAAAATAAAGATGGGGTTTCAGACAAACACATGCGCTTGGAAGAAACAGGATACAGTCTGCCGCATAAGGGAAACACTGTGGATACAGGGGTATTCGATGACGACCTTGCGGAAGAAGCAACTTGAAGATTCAGACTTGGGTCCAGTCGTAAAATGGTACACCAGTGGTAAGCGGCCTTTTGGCACTGAAGTTTGTGCAGCAAGTCCAGCTACTCGCCATTATTGGAACAACTGGAATAACCTAGCTTTGAAGGATGGGGTACTCTTCCGCAGATTTGTCCGGAAAGATGTCAGTGGGGATCACTGGCAGTTCTTGGTGCCAAGATCGATGAGAGAGTATGTGTTGAAACACATGCATGACTCTGTTCTCTCTGGACACTTGGGACGCAAGAAAACTAAAGAGAAGACTTTACAGAGATTTTATTGGTTTGGCATTCGTGATGACGTGGAAAATTGGATTATGCGATGTGATACATGCAGTGCCAGTAAGCCTCCGTTCCGAATGCCACACGCCCCATTAGGTGACATGAGAGTTGGGGCTCCACTGGATCGGCTGGCGACAGATATTCTTGGGCCATTGCCAGAGACACCACGTGGACACAAGTATGTGTTAGTTGTTACTGACTATTTCACTAACTGGGTAGAAGTGTTGCCAGTGCCAGATCAGACTGCTGTAACCTGCGCACAGAAAATTCTGAATGAGGTTATCTGTCGGTTTGGTTGCCCTTTGGACTTACATTCGGATCAGGGATCGAATTATCGAAGTGAAATTTTCGCTGAGTTATGTAGACTCTTAGAGATCAGGAAAACACAGACATCACCACGCCACCCACAGTGTAATGGTAAAGTTGAACGTTTTAACAGAACACTGGTGAGGATGATTCGAGCATATCTGAAGGGCGAACAGAGGGATTGGGACATTCACTTAGGATGTTTAGCGGCGGCATACAGGGCAACACCCCATGAGCGGACAGGTTTAACCCCAAATCTACTCATGTTGGGACGAGAAGTGAGACTTCCAGCAGAGGTGGTATTTGGGAAGGGTACTGATCCTATCGGGGATGAGATATCAACGTACGGTGACTATGTTGATAAATTAAAAGAAAGGATGCAACATGCCCATGATGTTACAAGAAATCGACTCGGAAGTAGTGCAAGGCGGCAGAAACAGACATATGATGGTAAAATGGCTCTTTACATCTACCAACCTGGGGAATATGTGTGGTATTTCCAGGAGCTGAGAAAAAAAGGCATGAGCCAAAAGCTTATGCAGCCATACGCTGGTCCTTACGTCATTGTGCAAAAGTTGAATGACTTAGATTACATAATACAACTAGATGCAAGGGGGACTAAACGACTAGTACATCATAACAAACTCAAACCATATGAGGGATGCATCACTTTGAAGTGGGCAAAGTACGCTGTCGACAAAGCTAAGCGTCATGGAATCATAGTGGCTGATCCCAAGAATGGATAGGGTGTCCACTGATAACCCCAACTGTGACTAATGGAAGTTCAACAGTTGATGTATTCTTCTTGATGATCTAATTGCAGGTTATGATGTCCAGTCAAGTAGTTGTGAAGAAGCTATGTGAAAAGGCTTTGAAGAATCTTCAAAAGCGTGGCCTAGCATTACAATGTGGACACTGTGCGTACATAGGGGACAGGCCACAAATGGTGCGGCATATGGTGAGTCTTCATGCCCCACAGGATGAAGTGCCATTCCGGTGTCTTGCTTGTGGGAAGCGAGGGGTGAAAAGGGAAGAAATCAGTAGGCATCTGCAAAGCAAGCATACAGGATTTCAGGAGGCTACATATCTGGGAGGCACTAAGACCCCATACCGGCTAAAGGGTGTAACTACCCTGTCCCAGGAACAGTCTTTGGATCACTACGAGGTGCGATGTACAACACCCAGCCATGACGTTCAAAAATCCACACCAAAGACAACTGGACCGACAGAGCCAGAGGAGCCCGCCTCATTACAAACGGACACCCCAAGTGCTGCTCCAGAAAGTAAACTAACTGGATCTGAACTTCAGTTTTCACCCCTGAGGACTGTGGTACTTAAAACCTCATCGGGTTTGACGGGAACATGTACCCCCACATATGATCTTCGAGCTCTGTTTAAGGTTCTGGAGCATCATCCGGAAATACAGGAAGAGTTGATCAAAGCAGAAGAGTTGAAACGGGCTGTCGCTTCAATCCAGGACTCACCAGCACCAGAAAATGAGAACACAGTCCGCAATGTGTTTGAGACCTTTCACCCCACAGAAGTTTCGGTGGAGCCAAGTATGGTGCAGTCAGGTAGAGAGGAAAACCCAAATGAGGCAATTCAATTGCAAGAAGAAGAAGAGCGTCTGGATCTCCACCCGAATGCTAACGAGTTGGAAGAGTTTCAGTCTGATGTATCCGCCCTCTCTCCTTTGCCTTTGACTCCTGCAAGACCGGATGCAGTAGACCCTGTTAAACCAGTGGTAAAAGACCCTGTTAAACCAGTGGTAGTAGACCCTGTCGCTAATGTTTCAATGGTACCAGTATCTGCCATCAAGGAGTTGGTAGACAGTTCAGTTCGTTGCTCCATTGAGGCTGTTGCGAGTTCAATTATAGCGGCTTCAGGAAATCGGCCGTTCCCACCAGAACAGGATGTTCGTCCACTGACAACTCAGTTAATGGCCACAAATGTTCATTTGGGAGAAGTTGCTGCACAGGTGAAGCGGACACAGGGCACCCAAAATCAACTGGATGAGTCTCTTCGACAGATAACATCGTCATTCTCTGGGATGAAACTGGAGTTAAGTAGACTTAATAAGGGCGTATATGACCTGACTACAGTCATGAAAAACATCGACCAGGCAGTAAACACCCAAACCAGTACCTTCAGAACCATTCTTCAAGGGGCCATAGACACTCAGACTGGGCTCACCAGCGCCATGCTACTTCAAGCAGAAGCTTTTCGCCACACCCAGAGTCAGTTGCTGTGTTTGGCTGAGCGCAAGCCAGGAGTGGAACACACTTCAGACCTTCAACGCAGCAACCAGAGATCTGAGTCTTCTCAGGATGATCCTGCCATGCCGATCGGTTATGCCCGAAACCCTGCAACCACCGTGAAGTCGACAGTTAGGAGTGCTACCACAACCCGCTGGGACTCCTCGACAACTGGAAAACGGCCAAGGGAAGACAGCCCTGAACGTCATCAGGATAAGCGCAGAAGGATGTCACCCATGCAATGGAAGCGTCCAACCCAAAACAGGGACTACGAGTACCGGAGACAGAGGAGTCCAGTGCCACGCAGAGGTAGAGAACAGTGACTGGAATGGTAACCATTTCTGGAACATTAACTTTCACAAACCTTGTATGTATCTTCTCAGTTGGTGATAATAGTTGAATTCCGTGGACATCTGCAGTACCTTATTACTGGGAACTTGTGAATATATTTATTGTGTTACAAATGGAAAATTAATCGCGTTCGCAGGACTTCAGTGAAATGTGTTGTGTAAATTCTTGAACATTGCTGTGGACTGTTGGAACTTTCGAGAATGTTATTGGAATTACATGTGTGAATAATTGAGAAATATATATCAAATGTTGGTGATGCTCTATTGTAGTTAACATGTTAAGGTGAACGGGGACGTTTCCACCTTAAGTGGGGAATAGTGAGACGATCGAGCATCACATAATATGTCTATCTCGTTTTCTTTGTTAATTAATGTTGAGGTTTAATGAAATATTTCTATCAACTCTTCTGCGTTATTAGTTTGCATAAAGAGTACCCTTGTTCTTTTGCTCAACTTTCGGTGACATTATCATTCTGATTATCTATGTCGAAGGAATAACATGTTGTTGTTGTTGTAATGTTACATTTCGTTTGTATCACCCAGCCACGGATTTTTGATTGTAAGTCTTTATCTAACAGAGATGTATGATCTACAATGCGTCAGGAAGCTAGTAGAATGAATTACCTTGGAAGTTTGTCGTTTTATAAACTGTGGTTGCATGTAACTTTGTAGCTACGGACCAAAACAGCTGACTATTTTTACTTGTCATCAAACGAAGTCAGCCATGTTTGATTTGTGAAATACTCTGAAGTTGGCCGGTTTATGTTTTAATTTGCGATAAAGATAAAGCTTATCTTTAATAAATCTGAGCACAGTGCAAACTATATTTAATATCAGTCTGAAATATGTGCTAAGTTAGCTGGATTTCCTAATAAATTGTGTCAAATTGAAACGTTTGTGTGTTCGACATTTTGGGTTTGAGGCTAGCGTGTTGAGTGTATAAAAGCGGGAGATCCAAGTCATTCAGGGACTCGTTCCAAAACATTGGAAGGGTTCACTTCTCTCCCTCTTTAGGCTACAGTGACATCACAGCTCAGGATTAACTGCTGTTTACAGGGTACAGACCAGGGACACACGAGAAAGGTATGGGGATAATGGAATTTAGCTTCAAGAGATTTCTTTTTGGCTACAACTCTGAAGTTTATTAGGAAAGATAGCCTTTACTATTGATTCACCGACTTTGATCCTCTGCATCGGCTTGAGTTGTTTAAGCCCTGTCAATCATGGGATCACTGTCCGAATGAATTAATACCAGGCATTTCATCATTCATCAGCATTTCATCATTCATTGCTTGTTAGTTGAAGTTATGCGGCTATACTTAAAGATCACAGCATAGTGCATTTGTTATGAAATCAGTGGACACCCTATGCAATCTCATCGGAAATCCACCCCATGCAATTGCATCGGAATAAAGTATTCGACTGCAGCCACCCTTCAGCTAGCAGTAGTACATGAACACCCCATGCAATTGCATCGGAATACAGTATTCGACTGCAGCCACCCTTCAGCTAGCAGTAGTACATGAACACCCCATGCAATCGCATCGGAATACAGTATTCGACTGCAGTCATTCTTCAACTAACCCTAACAGTAGTATACGAACACCCCATGCAATCGCATCGGAATGCAGTATTCGACTGCAGTCATTCTTCAACTAACCCTAACAGTAGTATACGAACACCCCATGCAATCGCATCGGAATACAGTATTCGACTGCAGTCATTCTTCAACTAACCCTAACAGTAGTATACAAACACCCTATGCAATCGCATCGGAATACAGTATTCGACTGCAGTCATTCTTCAACTAACCCTAACAGTAGTATACGAACACCCCATGCAATCACATCGGGTTACCATACAGTATTCAACTGCAACCACCCTGCTTTCGACAAGGTGCGTGACTGGTCCATGGTCTTCTGGACAACAACGTTCAACTGATGTCAATGCTCCTCATATACAAAGTATTGTATTCCTGCAAATCTCCTATTCCCATAGTTTTATACACTCAACTAGTCACTCTATTTCCAGGGCACATTGTTATATTGTTCTATTATTGTTAATGTTCTATTGAAAGCGCCGAGGACATAGAGACACTAAAATAACATGGGCACATTGTTATATTGTTCTATTATTGTTAATGTTCTATTGAAAGTACTGAGGACATAGCGACACTCAAATAACATGGATTCATTCTTTTCATGGAATAAAACAGAGCTTTATTGATGAACAAAAACGCTGGTGTTGAGTTACATTCTTGTTGATGTGTGATATCAATAACTGACCAGGTACATAGAGTTACATGTGTTGATTCCAGATTTAACCCTCTATTGTTATACTCCACAAACCACAGTGCTTGTTCGTTACATAATTTATTCACCTCATAGTTAACAGAGGGAAGCTACTCTATTGATAGCAATAGACAAGATATGTTAGTCATCATGAAGAAATAAATACACAAACGTCATATAATATAATTAATAAATAATTCCTTGTTTACTGAGGTAAAACACCTAGAATAGATCGGGCTGCGATAGGATGAGCCTAAGTTTGGTCACGAAGGCCGTAGGCCCCGAGGGATCAAACGTGAAGCTCATCTTTTCTCAGCCCGATCTATTCTAGGTGTTTTATCAAAGAAAACAAGGAATTATTTCTATTCTACCATACTGAATATGGCACAATGTGGAGATGTTTTCTGGAAAGAAAGATATTCTCGTATATTTAAAACTGGAATAACACCCCTATACCCGACAAATATGCTTTGGGCCGCCAATTAATCGAAGCAAGCAACACCTGCAAGTCGCGTGCCTGAAATCGACACGGGTTGGTGTGTCCACAGTATGACAGCTGTAGGGGCGTGCTAAAACGCCAGTAGCGTTCAAAATGATGACCCTTGGTTTTAGAATACATGTGAAATTCTCCCGTCTTCCAATGATTGGATTGTGTACCTATCATACGTTCAAAAACGTTTAATGAGATCAACAACTTTGAATAAATCTGCGCGGAAAAACTGCTCTCCAACTTTAATTGGCTCCATGGTGTACGGCAAAATGATGTACAAGAAGATACAGACAGACAATAAAATTTGATATCCATTTCAATCCTATTACCCTTCTGGGCGAGTTCAACTGGGCACGCGAAGAAAATTATGACGTCATATAATCCACACCGATTGGTTGTGAGGTAGGATCTATTGGAATTAGATCCCACCTGGGCTTCCTTCTTTACATGTAATAATGTTATTTGGTAAAACACATGGGGTGTGATAGAATACATATTCTTTTATTCAACTAGTTACACTACAACACAAAACATTTAATTTTTTCGTAATATACTGTCCAAGTAGTATTCACCTCCTCTCGGTGTCTCGAATAAGTCTTTTCTCTATTTGATACTCTGCTTGATAGTTTCCCCATAGTTAATTATTGTTCAAACCTCGAAGCTGAGTGGCTGTCGTTATGAATATAATCAGTTTTCATCTCCTGACAGTTGACCCCGTGGTCATAAAACTTTTGACGTATACTCTCTTGCATCGTTAGAATATAGTCCTTCTTTGCCATTTCTCCCGAGTAATCTTTATAGTATCTCGGTCTTACATAGTGCTGCTTCATAGAGTCTGTAAATATCTCTCTCCAGACATTATTTGTAATACATCTCTGAGCATCAGTAGGCTGGTCTATGTCTCTAGTATGAACGCTTTCTTCATAATCACTCTCATCATTTGAAGAGTATTTCTTTTACATTGAGTACTATCAACTTCATTCGTGTTCGTGATCTTGCCCTGACCTTGACACTGTTGTGACTCATTCGTTCGAGCCAAGGTTGGATGAACCTCGAATAGAGGCTGTATTCAGCTTGTACTACATGAACACTTTTTCAGCTTCGGTTTACGACTTGTTGGTGTAACACCATGAAGTACATTTTTCTTCAACCTATGATGTTCTTGGGTATTCGATTTGAGATCGAAAAAGAGATGATCGTTTAGCGTAGAGATGTCGTCTTCATACGTTTTTATAAAGCAGTCGTGACGTCTCGGGTAAAGACGACGACCTAATATTGTAATCTGTTGCTTGTCGATGGGGCTATTGAATTGAACAACATACTGATATATTTTTTATATATAAATGATAAAAAATATATTTATTCAGCTTTGGGAGCTGTGTCATTACAATCATCAGAGGAGTACTGTATGTTCGCTTTCAAGACTACCGGTCTGCTACCTCCTATTTTTGTGGGAGGCCCGTTGGCCGAGTGGTTTAGATCGCCGAGATACAGTGCTGGCGATTAGGTGCCTGACTCTGGGGTCGCTGTTTCGAATCCCGCACGGGACTCGACCAAATTTTCAGCACTAGAATTTGTGCTATTCTAAGATAGTGTTAGAAACTTATAAAACAGGGCTATTCCACCAAGCGCCTCCACTCAAAGTTTCTCAAATTTGGCGATACATATCGCATGCTGATAGCAAAATACGAACGTAGCGTGCAAGATCTATGGCGCTACGTTTCGTAACTTGTGTCTAATTCCGCTTAACCCGGGGCTAGGGCCGTATGAACCCATGTACTTCAAGATCCTCATGGTACTCATATGAACAGTCACAATCAAAGCGTGACTGAGATACATCATTCTTTAGATGACGACTTACAACGAATATTATGGATTAAGAATACTGATCAGCGATACGGATTTGATATTTTTGGAACATCATGATGTCTTGCCGGCATCATTGAAAACTGTTGACCGCTTCTCTCTTGCAGGAAACAAGCCTATGTTTATGTATACTATGATTGTCTTTTTGAATTTGGTGCTAATACTATTATGTGGAAAATGGAATAGGTCTTTGGATTATGGACGCGGATATTCTCTAATGGACGACGGCTGGATTATGAATGACGGACTAGACGCTTGTAATATCACAACGACTGTCCGTGTTAAGCAAGTATTATTCCCATTACCTGAAGAAGGTTTCTTCTGACATGGACTACCGTGTACAAACCAATTGTGTGCGTTACCCGTTGTTTGATCACCGTAACTTAGCTGCTGTAGGCCGAAGCAACTGTTCCTGTTAAGGTTAAAAAAAAACATGTCGACTTCTCGATAAAGAATGATAGAACGCTCAGCTCTAACGAATTAAACTTTGAAATAACAGGGAAAGAGTGTATAACTGTTGACATTTTCTTTTGTCAAAGCTCCTTCAGTGTAATCATATATTCTTGCGTGTTTCATTGTATTCTCCTTCAACTACACGGATGTCAGGTGCAACCACATACCCGATCATGCACATATATATCTCAATGTTTGAGTACTGGTTGGAGTATAATTATAGACTGGTTATCTCCCCTACTTTGATCGCAGTCTAAATTATGATACACAAAACCTTTTGAAACTTTCACCGATGGATACGTTTTGTCAAAAACATGTATTGAAAATGTCCAACATCATAATAACGTCATCAAACCGAAAAAAAGGATTATATATTCACCTCATAGTTAACAGAGGGAAGCTACTCTATTGATAGCAATAGACAAGATATGTTAGTCATCATGAAGAAATAAATACACAAACGTCATATAATATAATTAATAAATAATTCCTTGTTTACTGAGGTAAAACACCTAGAATAGATCGGGCTGCGATAGGATGAGCCTAAGTTTGGTCACGAAGGCCGTAGGCCCCGAGGGATCAAACGTGAAGCTCATCTTTTCTCAGCCCGATCTATTCTAGGTGTTTTATCAAAGAAAACAAGGAATTATTTCTATTCTACCATACTGAATATGGCACAATGTGGAGATGTTTTCTGGAAAGAAAGATATTCTCGTATATTTAAAACTGGAATAACACCCCTATACCCGACAAATATGCTTTGGGCCGCCAATTAATCGAAGCAAGCAACACCTGCAAGTCGCGTCTGAAATCGACACGGGTTGGTGTGTCCACAGTATGACAGCTGTAGGGGCGTGCTAAAACGCCAGTAGCGTTCAAAATGATGACCCTTGGTTTTAGAATACATGTGAAATTCTCCCGTCTTCCAATGATTGGATTGTGTACCTATCATACGTTCAAAAACGTTTAATGAGATCAACAACTTTGAATAAATCTGCGCGGAAAAACTGCTCTCCAACTTTAATTGGCTCCATGGTGTACGGCAAAATGATGTACAAGAAGATACAGACAGACAATAAAATTTGATATCCATTTCAATCCTATTACCCTTCTGGGCGAGTTCAACTGGGCACGCGAAGAAAATTATGACGTCATATAATCCACACCGATTGGTTGTGAGGTAGGATCTATTGGAATTAGATCCCACCTGGGCTTCCTTCTTTACATGTAATAATGTTATTTGGTAAAACACATGGGGTGTGATAGAATACATATTCTTTTATTCAACTAGTTACACTACAACACAAAACATTTAATTTTTTCATAATATACTGTCCAAGTAGTATTCACCTCCTCTCGGTGTCTCGAATAAGTCTTTTCTCTATTTGATACTCTGCTTGATAGTTTCCCCATAGTTAATTATTGTTCAAACCTCGAAGCTGAGTGGCTGTCGTTATGAATATAATCAGTTTTCATCTCCTGACAGCTGACCCCGTGGTCATAAAACTTTTGATGTATACTCTCTTGCATCGTTAGAATATAGTCCTTCTTTGCCATTTCTCCCGAGTAATCTTTATAGTATCTCGGTCTTACATAGTGCTGCTTCATAGAGTCTGTAAATATCTCTCTCCAGACATTATTTGTAATACATCTCTGAGCATCAGTAGGCTGGTCTATGTCTCTAGTATGAACGCTTTCTTCATAATCACTCTCATCATCTGAAGAGTATTTCTTTTACATTCAGTACTATCAACTTCATTCGTGTTAGTGATCTTGCCCTGACCTTGACACTGTTGTGACTCATTCGTTCGAGCCAAGGTTGGATGAACCTCGAATAGAGGCTGTATTCAGCTTGTACTACATGAACACTTTTTCAGCTTCGGTTTACGACTTGTTGGTGTAACACCATGAAGTACATTTTCTTCAACCTATGATGTTCTTGGGTATTCGATTTGAGATCGAAAAAGAGATGATCGTTTAGCGTAGAGATGTCGTCTTCATACGTTTTTAGAAAGCAGTCGTGATGTCTCGGGTAAAGACGACGACCTAATATTGTAATATGTTGCTTGTCGATGGGGCTATTGAATTGAACAACATACTGATATATTTTTTATATATAAATGATAAAAAATATATTTATTCAGCTTTGGGAGCTGTGTCATTACGATCATCAGAGGAGTACTGTATGTTCGCTTTCAAGACTACCGGTCTGATACCTCCTATTTTTGTGGAAGGCCCGTTGGCCGAGTGGTTTTGATCGCCGAGATACAGTGCTGGCGATTAGATGCCTGACTCTGGGGTCGCTGGTTCGAATCCCGCACGGGACTCGACCAAATTTTCAGCACTAGAATTTGTGCTATTCTAAGATAGTGTTAGAAACTTATCAAACAGGGCTATTCCACCAACCGCCTCCACTCAAAGTTTCTCAAATTTGGCGATACATATCGCATGCTGATAGCAAAATACGAACGTATAGCGTGCAAGATCTATGGCGCTACGTTTCGTAACTTGTGTATAATTCCGCTTAACCCGGGGCTAGGGGCCGTATGAACCCATGTACTTCAAGATCCTCATGGTACTCATATGAACAGTCACAATCAAAGCGTGACTGAGATACATCATTCTTTAGATGACGACTTTACAACGAATATTATGGATTAAGAATACTGATCAGCGATACGGATTTGATATTTTTGGAACATCATGATGTCTTGCCGGCATCATTGGACACTGTTGACCGCTTCTCTCTTGCAGGAAACAAGCCTATGTTTATGTATACTATGATTGTCTTTTTGAATTTGGTGCTAATACTGTTATATGGAATATGGAATAGGTCTTTGGATTATGGACGCGGATATTCTCTGATGGACGACGGCTGGATTATGAATGATGGACTAGACGCTTGTAATTATCCCAAAATAACGAAAATACTAACATACTGATAATACAAGCCGATATGTATTGAAGCTTTGCCCGGATGGAACAAGTTCTGTACTATATGAAGAACAGATACGTTGCCGTGGTGCGATCCTTTGCTAACAAATATGAAATTCTCGTGTCCTGTTTGACTATTGTCATAAGATCATCCACTATTATGAGATTACTTACACTGGGATCAAAATACCTATCAACTCCAAAATCCATGGATATACCCTTCAGTGACGTCATCGCACTCCTGCTCGCTCGCGTGGTTATGACACCGATACCCTGGTGAACCATGTAGCTTACAAACTATAGGGTATCGATGGCACCATCAGGCGAGCAAGCATGCGTTCGATGACGTCACTTCTACGTCATTTTCGCCAAAGGTCAAGCTCGGACAAAGGACATATATTTTTATATATACTGTTATATATTTTCTAATTTATATATATACGGTTCTGCTATAAATTTTCAAGTAGATTTACCTCCCTTCAGCATGGTACCCCCCACCATTTATACAAAGCTACCTCTACTTGAGCTGTAAATTTTCTCGATAAATTGGAGTGATATGCAAGAGGTGGGAAAAGTTCAGAGATGGATGACCCGTCAATGGTCAGAACATGGACGGTTCAAAGACGTCCATGGACACCTATTGTAGGTACATAAACGATTCATGGATGTCCATGGATGTTTATTGGACGCCTATGGTCAGTACATGGACGATTGATAAAAGGTACCTGGACGTTCCTGGCCAGGTCATGGATGTCCAGGGATGATTATGGTCAGTACATGAACGGTCATGGACGTTCAAGGACGCTTATGGTCGGCACATGGACATTAATGGAAGATGTACATGTACACGGACGGTGAACATGGTTTGATGCTTTTACATGAGCGGTGAAAGGAATGGCATGGTCATCCGACTTCATTTTCAATGATGAATTACAAGCATTAACATCACCAGCTATGGTTAATGTATGCCATACATGTTCAAAGACATTAAACAAACCACATAGTTTACGAAGACATGAAATTCATACATGCTTATTACGCTGTCATTCAAGATTAGAGACCGAGACAACCATAATTTAATCTAGAACATAGTGCTTCCAAACAGATAGGAATGGGATCTGAATTCGATTACGGATATAAAGCCATATATACCACATGACGAGAAACTCTCATAGCATCCATTTACGACGAAAGTGGCTGACCCCACTGGAAGATAGAAAATTGAGTGGATATATGCATTATTACGAGACATCGAAATATAATTGACAAAGGATCTGCTGCAAGTTGTATTGTCAGTCTTTTGTCCGGGATATTACCTTTTCAATGGGAGGTCTTACACCAAAGCCTTACCAATCCCGAAGAGAATTATCTACTGCTATGGTAAATGACCGTATTCGAGGAGATGTTTTAAGAGTACCTGGTACAAAGATTGCGAAGGTGATATCCATGAATTTCGAAATTGATATATTGATCCCAGTGTACGAAATCTGATAATAGTGGGTGATCTTACGACAGAGGTCAAACAAGACACGATAATTTCAGATTTGTTTACCAAAGAACCTTTCCTCGACAATGCATCCGTTATTTATATACTAGAGAACTTGCTCGATCAGGGCAAAGCTTCAAGGGATATCTCATTGAATTGTTCGTATATTCAATAACCACATTGACAAACAACAAATTTCAATATTAGGTCGTCGTATTTACCCGAGACGACTCGACCACTTTATGAAAACGTATGAAGACGCCAACTCTACGACATACGGTCATCTCTTTGTCGATCTCAAACCAAGTTCCCAGGAACATCAAAGGCTGAAGACAAATGTACTTCGAGGTGTTACAACAAGTTGTAAACCGAAGGAATTACAACACATATAAGGGAATTACAACACATATAAGGGAAGTGGGAAGAGGTGCCGACATACTGACTGCGTCACATGACTTCACAGAATAGTCTTCTGGTAAACCTATTCTAAAGCACATACCAAGAATCTAACGATTCGTGATATGTGTTGTATCTCAGGTACGCTTTTATTGTACCTGTTCATGTGGCAACTTGGATGATATGACCACACGGCCCCTAGCTAAGCTGGGTCAGGGCATGATCCCGAGAAGAATGAAGTGGGAAGAGGTGCCGACATACTGACAGAGCCACATGACTTCACAGTATAGTCTTCTGGTTAACCTATTCTAAAGCACATACCAAGAATCTAACGATTCGTGATATGCGTTGTATCTCAGGTACAAGTACAATCAGTACAAGTTGGAAACGGCCTATATACGAGGTTTACGCCACCTTGATTCGAACGCGATGATACTAAGCTGGGTCAGGGCATGATCCCGAGAAGAATGAAGTTGAGAGGACTCAATGTAAAAGATGTGCATGAGGTGAATATTTAATCCTTTTTCCGGTTGGATGATGTCATGAAGTTTGAGAGTTTCAATACATGTTTTCAATGTAAAGATATAAACCTACTTTGGGTTTGTTGACGTCATCATGACATCATTGATGGAATCGTCAATTCCTTTTTCGTCGCCATTAATTTAAAGCACCGTATTTTACGCGTAAAATCTGCGGTAACGTACTAACTAATCAAGTTTCGTGACCATAGGTCAACGCAACAGGGTCAAGGACAAATGGATTGATATATGACTTTTTGGAGTCCCATGGTAAGAGATAGAGGAAACTGGTGTATGTAGACATCTAGTAGTACTAACAGTGTCATGACATTCAATTCAATACATTCAACTCATTAACCTGATCGATTGCCGATTTATTAAAAACATATGTCAGTCAGCATTTAAGAGAATATCTGAATAAAATATTAAATCAGAAATAATTTAAAACATCAATGATCCAATAGAAAGTATCACATAAATTAAATAAAACAAGTAATCACGTACAATGTGTAACGGTACATCTATAATCAACTTTTGTTCGTAAGACATTTTGATCAAGTTAGAATAAATGACACAGATTATTTTCGCGTAATATATTCATCGCGTAACTCACGAACAAAAGTCATATCAACTTCATAGGCAAATGACGTCGTCCGATTTAATGATATATTTTGGTCCCCATGAGGGGCGGTTTCGAGTGACAAAATGAAATCTCACATACGAGAGGAAAACAGCACACTTCTCTCCGTAAACATATGAAGCCAGCTCAGAAACAAAACTGTGTTTGAACAACTATTGACACGGTCAATATTTCGGGGTTAAGTTTATCTTGGTTCACGACTGGCTTCATATGTTTAAGGAGATAAAATTGTGCTGTTTTCATCTCAATATAGACGATTTTGCACAATTCCACCACGTCCAGATGCTTTTATTCTTAAACCCTAAAACTCTGAGCCTAGAAAATAACCATACTTTACCCTAACTTAAAAATATCTTTCGTACATGATATTTCATTTTGGGGCAGCAAACCGCACCTCATGGGGCAAAAATCTCAACTGCACCAGCTCCATTAATAATCACCATAGCACAAGGCATCTGTGCACCTTATATCGACTTAGCCAGGTGAACGATTGTACGATATTTGTATTCCTCAAATAAAATTATGACAAATATAGCAAGTGCCGTGGTGTGATGATTAGAATGGTAAGCATTACTCCATATCGCTGCTTGTATCTTCGGATGTAGTTTATTTCCTGCTGGCTATGGTACAGACTGATTATCTCTCTTCAGAGAGAGGAAGATATGACATGTGATTGTGAAATATGATTAAATTATTATCTCTCTTCAATCATATATCATTTTGCGATGTGATCAATAGCAACAATATTGACGTAGTGTAAGCCAAAGCCCAGTGGGCTAGAGAGAGGAAGATATGACATGTGATTGTGATATATGATTAAATTATTATCTCTCTTCAATTAGCAAGCTCAGTTAAACAATGTACATATAACTATCACATAATCTCTTAGCTAATACAAGATTCTCACATAATATACTCGTTGGGAGATACGAGATTACTCACACAAATTACCAAAATAAATATTTACTATAGATTGCCCACATACAATGATAGCAGAGATATTTTCTAGATTGCCCACATGCAGTGCTAGAAGAGATATTTTCTAGATTGGCCTCATGTAGTGCTAGCAGAGATTTTTACAGGATTATCCACGCTAAAACTGGCGGAGACATTCAGGACTACTCGTGCAGGATGTTAGTAGTGATATTTACACAATTATTGTTGGCAAAGACACAATGCTGGAAGGCATACTTACAGACTTATCCACACACAATGCTAGCAGAGGTATTTACTGGATTACTCACATGCAACTCTAGAAGAGAAATGTACAGAATTGCCCACTCTTCCAGCTGACAAAGATATTCCCAGGGCTAATCGCTAGCAGAGATATTTACACGATTATTGTGGGCAGACGCACAATACTGGCAGCCATACTTACAGAATTACCCACAAACAATGCTAGCAGAGATAATTACAGTATTACCCACGCAAACGCCTTTTTTCACATAATCTCTTAGCTGATATAAGATTCTCACATAATTTTTACGTTACACGGGATCACTCACACACAATACCAAAATATACATTCTCTAGATTACCCACAGACAATGCTAGCAAAGATAGTTATTAGATTGCCCACCTGCAATGCTAGCAGAGATATTTATTAGATTGCCCACCTGCAATGCTAGCAGAGATATTTATTAGATTGCTCACCTGCAATGCTAGCGGAGATATTTATTAGATTGCCCACCTGCAACGCTAGCAGAGATATTTATTAGATTGCCCACCTGCAATGCTAGCAGAGATATTTATTAGATTGCCCACCTGCAATGCTAACAGAGATAGTTATTAGATTGCCCACCTGCAATGCTAGCAGGGATATTTACAGTATTACCCACACAAACAGCTGGCGGAGACATTCATAGAACTACTTCCGCAGGATGTTAGCAGACATATTTACACGATTGTTTTTGGCAGACACACAATACTGGCAGCCATACTACAGGATTACCTACACACAATGCTAGCAGAGATGTTTACTAGATTGTCCAAATGCAATGCTAGCAGAGATATTTTCTAGACTGTCCACAGCGAAAATCCTTCCCGTGAATGCATTAAAATTACCAAATAGGCCAAGGAGCACATTTTGATAAATCATCTCTATTTTCATATGATTGAACATCGCATTTTTTTTTCGAGGCCGATATTCAAGTATATAAACTTCAAGAAACATCTGATCTGGCAGAGTTTGAATTGAAAAAATCATCATTACCATCACAAACAATGGAGTGATTAAAGGTCAACCCAAACGGAATTTTTTTTGGTCTAAAAATCCTTAAAAATCATAGTTCATACTTCACTTTGTATGAAAAAAATATTGAAAAAATTCTAATCTGATCAGAAACACACGTAATATGGGAGCAAAGTGGGCTTTTCCACACTTTCACAGCTGGGTTGATGACGTCACGCAGGGAAGTTGCCTGAGAAAAAACAGCGGATAACATGGAAAGCGAGTGCAGTCAGAGCTCCGGTTCAGATGTCGATTCGAGCGATATCAGCTGCTTAGATGGAAATATTTTTCGCCAAGAAGATGAAATAGACATAGAGGAGGATGATGACGGGCAAATTAACAGTTGTTTGCAGACCAACGGCGGAATTCAGCCCTATCAATTTGAGCCGTACGGCTCCGATTCTGACAGTGACAATCACTCTGACAACGTGGAACTCGACGACGACAGGATTCGGAGAGGTCGTTTGTTGAATACAGATTGGTATGCAACTTGACTGGAAACCTTATTATCGTCATATATGAGACCAAATGTCCATGTATTTCAAACTGTATTGAATGTAGAACGATTCTGTGATGTAACGAACGAGCACATCTGTGTTGTTATTGTTGTTACTGACCGAGGCAGCCTTTTCGAAGGGATAAACTCCGGGATTCGGCAGTATGGACAGTAAACTGTTGATAACTCTACTGATATACGTCCGACTTGAATTTTGTTTGTTTTCCCATAATCCCCATGAAATACCAATTTCAGAATTATATAGTTTGATAAAAAAACTTTGGACATTCATGGCGAAAAGTAAGCTGTGGTGAGTGGATCGGCATTCACATTTGCTCAATTTTCGACAAATTACCTCAATTAAATTGAAATCGAATGATATTCTCACAATCTCAAATGTCAAGGGATTATGAAAGTATAATTATCACTTCTGTATCTACAGCCATTCACTCCAATTGGTGTTTTTATTTATTTACTTATCAAACGTATATATATTTATGAAAGATCATTTTATTATTATTATTATTAAATAGTATATAATTTAGATAATTTATTTGCGTGAAGTTTGTGCCAACATTTGGCTAAAAACGCATACATAGAATGAATAAAATTGAACATACAAATACAGACATTAAGACACATTGGAACAAATGGTTAAACGTGTATATATGAAATAGAGACTCATCCAGTCTAACCTGTAGGTGCTCAAGCAACAAATGCCACGCGAGAGCGAGCAGGGCATGTACAGCCGTCCCCCTGCCCGAGGCCTCGCTTGCAGGCTAGGTTCGTTCAGCCGATGTCCGTGATAGATTCTCCTTGTCCGATTTCTTTGCCGTCACATTCTGATTGTTCTTACGTTTGATAGTTGGAATAGCTGTTCTCTTTAGTTTTGGTTTGTACCCGAATTCAACTGCTACGCTGTAGATGTCCTCGAATGATGTCTTTCTGTCAAAATGTGCCGAGCAAATTATACGAGTACTGGCTCGGGCCCTCTTTCCACACTCTCGTGTTACGTACAAATTTCGTCCAATTTGCAGCGATTTTCTCGTTTTTGGGCCACAAATGAATACTAACACCGTCATCTGTAGTAAAACTGCAACCTCCCACTACACAACGTCGCGGCATATTTAAAAAATGATGCCCCGATACTCCGAAAATCTCCAGAAATCAGCAGCTACATACGACTGTGGTATACGGCTTTAACATAGAGAATACAAGACGGCTTCCCTCCGTGACGTCACAGCTGGAATTGACAGGAGAGCGATTTTCACCTTTCAATCGGCAATATCTCGCCAACCAGACTGCACAAAATTATGAAAAAATATCATTATTTTCAGAATCGAAAGGACTATTTTTTTATATTTTTGACCTCAGAGCTTTTGGGTTGACCTTTAACATCACATAAACACCGGAGAATGATTGTAGCTCCTCCAACTTGAGTACATGTAAGTAGCCAGGCCCGCAGACAAGGAGGGTTTTCTGGGTTCGGGCGAACCCCATTTTTGGAAAGAAATATATACTTTTTTTTCTTATACAAATTCCCTCTTTCAGACAGAAGCGAACCCTCTATTTGCTCGTTTTCCCATACAGCGAACCCCCTGATGTGCCCTTTTGAAGCGAAGGCAAACCAGCCCTCAAGGAATCCTGGCTACGGCCTTGGTAGCGTTATCGACAACTTACATGTCTCGTTTGACGTTCATTTGTGCTATTGCCGACCAGCTTAAAGATCTTACCAAATGGTCCTCACACCCAATACCTTTTCATGCTAAATTGTTGTAAGAGGGTATATTTGACATTTTGTAACTGTTTACTGGTCTGGGGAATGGTCGAAGTATGACTAAAACACGCTCAAATCCCTCCAATATCAATCCTGTTTGGAAACGGCAAAGGCCGGGATCTTTTGATCCGTGGCGTCAGAGTCTGATCACGTTGCCATTCCTTTGGGTGACATATCTATTGTAACTCCAACATTACAAAGCTACAGCTTAGTGGCTTTGTTGCGGCAAGTACATCACAATACAACGCCCCACATCGATGTTGTATACCACGTGTTCTTAATCAGACTCACAAACTTTTCTGTATATTTTCACGCAAAGTGTGTAGGGGGTATTTGGTAGAACCTTTAAGTATTCTATCTACACAGTCTTATGACCCATTGGGTCGGATATGTTTTGCGTTTGGGTCTCTGCTGAACATTATTGACATGGGAATGAGAACGAGCGAGTGAGTAGGCTTTAATGTCGTTTTCAACCTTGTTTTCAGTCATATCACGACGGTGCCTACATGTACCAGAACACGAGAGAGCTCACGGTTCCTGTTACCCTCGACACTGATCAGCCCAGCCAGTACAGCACCCGGACACCCATCCAGGTATTGAACAGGCTTAACGTTGCTTAACTTCGGTGATCTGACGACAACCGGTGTGTCCAACGAACGACCGGTGGTTTTCTATGTGGGTCTGATCACATATGTATCACTGGCTTGACTCAGAAAAAGCTGCGTGGCACTAATTTACCTTCGCTTATGCTCTTTTATTGAAATTTACATTTCAGTAGGTAATTCAAGTGAGGAATGTGGATATGATACATTACAGCTCAAATGGAAAGAGTGACAATGTATATACAAAAATAAATACTTTACAAAAATATATTTAAACAATCGTTACTTCCGATACCCCTAACTCTAAAAAGCAATCGAAGATGTTAAAAATAAACATATTAACAAGTTTACTATAAGCTTCAAATCAGCCCTGGTATAGCTGGATATATTTGACCCATCACCAATCGTATTGTCTGTGTTAGGTTTTGGCTTCTCCGTTTGAGGTTTTGGCTTATCCGTCAGTAACTTGGTGAATTGTGGGCCTGTTGTAGGCGCCGTCGTTGTTGTTCTGCCAGTAGTTGTCTGATTTAAATCGCTTGTTACAGCGCTTATCCCAGTTGGTCGTACTGTCACTGTTGGTGCTAGAAAATAAGAAATAAGACATTTCTTACAGTCTACTTTGTACCAAAAAATGGGACTCAACCACTTCTCAGAGGTGTAACCCCATCCAGTAGTCAGATATCTCAAAGAGGCGTCCCGTTCGTGACATATGAACTCCACGGG
>JAVTVY010045259.1:0-20208 GCA_036873755.1 Hanleya hanleyi | reverse complement strand
ATAACTATGGAAATGATAGATGATTTCTTCAGTGTGGGTTATAGCTCAACCAGGGGAGAGCCCGGAGATCTCCGCTACCATCGCCAGCTATGCCTGACCTGCCTTGAAGGTGTATCCTTGGCCGGATGTGATCTTTGCATGAGGAGAGAGGAAATTTTCCAGTGGGCGAAGTGAATTGACCATCCGGGCACTTTTACATCCGGGGACTTTTACATCCGGGTACATTCGGGTTCTTGTACATCCGGGATCTTGTCGCTGACGTGTGCGCCTACATCCGATAGGCAGTTGAACTGAGTGTGCTAAAAATAGATCACCAGCTAGCGTGCTATAAAAGGAAAGCGGCCTTGCCGTTTCATCAGACACTCTGTCAACCACCAAGATGTTCACTTGCACAACTTGCCAGAAGCAGTTTACTCGTCTAGATAATTTACGACGCCACGAGGCCTCCACCCACAACGATGCACGGTATACTTGTATAACCTGCGCACGGTCATTTAATCGGGAGGATGATTTACTGCGCCACGAACGTTCAATTGATGGGCCACCCAAGCGGCCATGCGAGGATTGTGGTCAACTCTTCAAACGACGCAGTCAGTTGCTGCGACACCAACGGTTGATTCATGCCCCGGTACAGAGTCATACGCCTGACAACATCGAACATTTTCTGGGCGATTCCACCAAGATGTTCACTTGCACAACTTGTCAGAGGCAGTTTACTCGTCTAGATAATTTACGACGCCACGAGGCCTCCACCCACAACGATGCACGGTATACTTGTATAACCTGCGCAGGGTCATTTAATCAGGAGGATCAGTTACTGCGCCACGAACGTTCAATTCATGGGCACCCAAGCGTCCATGCGAGGATTGTGGTCAACTCTTCAAACGACGCAGTCAGTTAAGACGGCATCAGCGTTTGATTCATGGTCCGTCTCTACGGTTTGAGCGACAACTTCCTACTGAAGAGGAGCCGCGGAAGGTCAGACCCAGTGAAGATAAGCCCGGGGAGACGAACGCCAATGGTGATGCGATGAAGGAGAGCCCGCCTATACCCACAGTTCAGAAGAGCCTGGATATCCAGCCGGACCCAGCGTTACGGTTTCGAGTCATACGCCTGACAACATCGAACATTTTCTGGGCGATCTCTTACAGGACAACCATCCAGTGAATGACATCGATCGGCGCCATTGGTCCATGACACGGCACTGTTTCCACCCTCATGGCCCTATTCAAGATATTTACAATTTTCCACTGACCAACCGCACCCGTCTACGCAGCTACGTGGAAGCCATCTTCAAAGATCAAACTACGGCCTTCAAATTGAATGTCGCTTTCGGGTACATCTTACGTCACAAAAAGACGGGCCAGTTACGGTATTATTATCCCGGCAATAATATCTATGTGTCTGACCAGCCGTTCACCATCATTAACCGGAGGTCACTAGAGACGATGCTGGAGATACTGGACACCGTGGAACCCTTGAGATGGGCACATCGTCAACGCCCCAACATACAATGGGTGGTAGAGAGGGTAACCAATGTCACGTTTTTCCTTACCAAGCTGACCGACCACCGCCATCGGTTGAATGCGTCACCCGCGCACTGATGAATACCATAAGATGCCGCACATACTCTCTATGTCTACATGCTGATCGTTGACTTGAGCTCAGTAAACACTTGTACCTAATGTGACGGTGCGTTAAATAATAAAACATGGTGTTTGATATTTCAATTTGTTTTGCTGTGAACATACTGAACATACCCAGGGCGGCTCCCCCAGCCTGGGTATGATGTAACATTGGGGATAATAAACTATATAAACATTGCTGAACTTGTTGTTATTCACGACAACCGCTATCCGATTGTATAATACAGAATATATAATTAGTCTAGCCCCCACATCTAGCCTTCACATGGATACCTCACTCGACCCAATAGGCCCATGAGGGGCTCGGCTAGACCCCAAAAACGTCTATTTCCATACTACGGCCAGGTTGCGCATGCGCAGAATGACGATATTTCAACCCCACACCCACGCCATCAGAGGCTCCCTCACATAGGCTTCACATGGATACATCACACGACCCATTCGAACCGTGAATAGCCCATCTCTAACCCAAACACACACCCACATACCCCCCAAAATGCCTGCTTTCTATACTACGGGCCAGTCTGCGCATGCGCAGACTATTGAACCCGGACGAACCATTAGTGTAGTCAAGTGCTCCTCCACGAGAGCTTCAAAATAAGACCTCACTCGACCCCATTGGACCATTAGGGACTCACCTAGACTCCAACATGTCCACCCCGTATGACCCTATACACCCATAGCCATGCAGTATAGGCCTATGGGCCTACCCAGGCCTCGGTGACTTTTTTCAAAAATTTCACCGTTTTGCTCCGGGACACTTCCTATCGTGTTCTAAATGACGAGACGTGAAAAACAAATCCAAACAACCATACCGGAAATGTATAGAAGTAGGTTTCCCAGGGGGACAAACATTGATCCTATACCCCCAGTATGGGACTATATGGGTCTATATGGGCTGTATGGTACTTTTTCAAAAATTTCACCGATTCGCTCCGGGACACTTCCTAGAAAACGAGACCCCACAACCTATACCGCAAATGTCTAGAAGTAGGTTTCCCAGGGGGACAAACATTGGTCCTATACCCCCAGTATGGGACTATATGGGGCTATATCGTACTTTTTCAAAAATTTCACCGATTCGCTCCGGGACACTTCCTATCGTGTTTGTTTTGACGAGACTAAGAAAACGAGACCCCACAACCTATACCGTAAATGTCGAGAAGTAGGTTTCCCAGGATGGTCCTATACCCCCCATACCCCATATAGGCATTTTCACGTAATTTAGAATAAAGTCCGTGTTCCGTATTTTTTCAGGAAATTTTTTACATACACCCATCCTGGAACTAGGGGAGATAACTCTATTGATAGGCAAGTCCCGTTAAGCCCGGCGACCTATATACCCCCCATACCCCATATAGGTATTTTCCCGGATTTTTCGATAAAGTCCGTGTTCCATTTTTTTTTTCAGGAAAATTTTTACATGCACCCACCCATGACTGGATGCCCCTTCACCTAGGCTTCACATGGATACCTCATACAACTCCATCGGCCCATTAGGGGCTCCCCTAGATCCCAACACGTCTATTTTCATACCCTTGGGCCACCGCGCATGCGCAGAATGCCGATATTTCAACCCCACATCCAGTCCATCAGATGCCCCTTCACGAATGCTTCACTTTGATACCTCATACAACTCCATCGACCCAGTAGTGGCTTCCCTAGCTCCAAAACGTCTAGCGGGACCCATACAGGGTCCAGTTTTCGACACTAGGTGACCACATTCCGACGAAATGGCCAGTTTTCGACACCGGATGTGCCGCCATCTTGAACATACGTGCCGCCATCTTGGATATGTCCCATAATGCACCGAGTGAAAATATTCGCTTCTGATTGGACGAGAGCTCTGTGACGGATTTGAAATACTCGCTTCTGATTGGACGAGAGCTCCGCATTGCGTCTGCGCATGCGCAGAATGATATTCCTACCGCACACCCAACCCATTAGATGCCCCTTCACGAATGCTTCACTTTGATACCTCGCTCGACCCCATTGGACCATTAGGGGCTCCCCTACATCCCAAAACGGCTATTTTCATACCCTTTGGCCACCGCGCATGCGCAGAATGCCGATAGTTCAACCCCACACCCAGCCCATCAGATGCCCCTTCACGAATGCTTCACATTGATACCTCATACAACTCCATTGGACCATTAGTAGCTCCCCTAGCTCCAAAACGTCTATTTTTATACCCTTGGGCCACCGCGCATGCGCAGAATGCCGATAGTTCAACCCCACACCCAGCCCATCAGATGCCCCCTCACATAGGCTTCACTTTGATACCTCACTCGACCCCATTGGACCATTAGGGACTCCCCTACATCCCAAAACGGCTATTTCCATACCCTTGGGCCACCGCGCATGCGCAGGATGCCGATATTTCAACCCCACACCCAGCCCATTAGATGCCCCTTCACGAATGCTTCACTTTGATACCTCACTCGACCCAATCGGACCATTTTATCTAGGGACTACTTTTTCTCCGCGGAAGCTTTTTCCCGAGACCGAATCACCGCCAAAACCGCTGCCAGACCGCATCACCGCGGATGAATACATTCTGAATACATTCCCTCCAACAATTGGAACTCTCCTGTGTTGGAGGTAGCTTTTGGTAATTCTGCCGGAACTATAGTGCACTTGACCTCTCCACCTCAAATCCTCCTCAAATGACCTCTACATCCGGGTGAAATTTACGGTTAAATGCTCGCTATATACTACTGTCGTTTCCCAGACTGTCGCCCTGGCATGAGAAAGTCCTGCTCCCCCACATGTGCCGTTTGAACACTGTCGTCTTACAAGGGGCAATGGTCCGCGTAATATTTCCAACCATAGCTGTTACATGTACATGTTTCAATGGAAAGTGTCGTCTTTAGAAAAACTCATATACATGTACATGTATGATTTCCCACAGGGAGACCGCCACCAGTCAGGAAGATCCAGTGTATATAATAACACGGAGCATTCCATCTTCTCTAGCCAAGTCGACGTACATCACGTTGCTCTGTACATTGCCTTGGCATACTTCTCTAGTAAAGTTGGAACGTGAATCCTCATCGCAACCTGTAACCATCTCGGTCATCTATACGCGGTAAGACTGACCCTGGGATCGTGTGTATCCATTTCAGACTACTTTCGGCAACTGCTAGAGGGAATTTCCAGAAATCAATACCACGTGAATTCGTCAGCCAATCAGCTAAAGTCTACCGACGTAACCCCAACGTAACCCGCCATTTTCGAGTCATGTGATGATCTACTTGTTCAAAATTACAGTTCTACCACACCTCTTGGATGATACGAAAGTTATTCATACCTATATATTTTGTAAGCCCAGGCAATATCTGTTTCCGGGGTATGTATGAAAACCTGTAATTTTTCAGAGTTTTCGAGACTGTTCTCCGCCGGATGAAGGCCGAACAGAATCCGGTAAAACACCGGATATCGCTCCGCGATAATGGAGACACACGATTCGCAAGCCATCTTATGGATAGCGAAGTGTACGCAAATGTCCTCATCGTTGAGTGGGATGCAGAGACGGCTTGCTGCATCCAATCAGAATGCGCGTTATGTAGCAGTTGATTACCAAGATGGCGGCCCCCACTAGAACGAGCTGTGTCGAACGTGCGTGGAAATTCTGCGGGGAAAAAAGGAGAAGCATTTTTACGGCCACTTTCGGTGTTTTGATCAATTGAATCAGCTTTTGGGACGCGCTGCACGGCCGAACGATAACGAATCGCTTTACGAGTGTGGTCGACTTGAAATTGAAGCGGAACAACTCCTGAAGGCAAAAAGTCGCTCATCGTTAAAACTTCCACTAGGTGGCGCAGAGCAGTACTCCTCTGCCACCAGCCAAGAATGTCAAGGCAGCGTAGAGAGCTTTGCGATGTAGTTGACTTGGCTGGTGAAGATGGGAGCATTGCTGTCAAATCATTTAATCAAAGTGTCGTTTTCAGAGTGTCGCTGTAGAAAATATACATATCTTATGAAGTGTCGTTTTAACACTGTCGTCGTTCAAGTGACAATGCCCCTGGTAATATTTTCAACCATGCTTACAATATATAATTCAATGAAAGTGTCGTTTTTAGTGTGTCGCTGTAGAAAATATACATCTCTTATGAAGTGTCGTTTTCCTGACTGTCGCTCTGGCAGAAGAATAGTCCTGCCTCCCCATATATGTCGTTTTAACACTGTCGTCTTGGAACTGAGAATAGACCCGATAACATTTCCAACCATCACTGTTACACGGTTCAATGAAACTGTCGTTTTTAGTGTGTCGCTGTAGAAAATATACATATCTTATGAAGTGTCATTTTCCAGACTGTCGCTCTGGCAGGAGAATAGTCATGCTTCCCCATATATGTCGTTTTAACACTGTCGTCTTACAAGGGACAGACTTTATTATGGACCTGATAATATTTCCAACCATAGCTGTTACATGTACATGTTTCAATGAAATGTACGATTCCACACAGGGAGACCTCCACCAGTCACGAAGATCCACTGTATATAATAACACAGAGAATTCTCGTGCTCTCTTACATGGAGTAGCAACCTCGCGCAGACGTGTACCACACAAATATGTATGATGCGAATAAAGCGGGCATAACTACTTCAAAAGAAACCCTTCCCATAATCCCATACGTGAGTAGCAAAGCAGTAAATGAGCAGTGCACATTGCACTTCTCATGCTCTAGTGTTACGTCGCATCCTGATGACATCAGTTCCGGTCATGTCCTCAAATCTGGTGATGAAGTCACTTCCGGTGATGATGTCATTTCCGGTAGCGATATCACTTTCGGTATTGATCTCACTTTCGATGATGGGGCCACGCCCGGTGATGACGTCACTTCCGATGATGACGTCACTCTCTTCGTCCCTGAATCTGATCGTGAACTATAGTGGTCCGCAGGAGTAATGCGGGACTTGCATAATACACGGTTCAGGCCTTGGCCGCTAGGATCGCCTTTGTCTTTATTTCCGTTTTATCCCACTTCTATCGTCTGCTAGGCACAGCTGAGTAAGCTGGCCGATCGTTTCGCTTGGACGCGTAGCGGGCTATCGCCCGCTACGCGTCCGTAATAACCATCGCCCAACCGCCAGGATCGCGGCGAACGACATTTCCAGTTTATCGGGAAAAAGCAGCCGACATGGAAATAGATGTGAAAATAACAGCTACTGCGTGTTTGCTCTAAGGTATGTGGTTGATTTATATGATTTTAAGTTCAATACTTGATATAATCGATAGAAACCTGTCGTAGTTTATTCGATTGTGCCGCCATATTCGTTAGCAATGGTGAAAGACAAATATGCCGAATATAAAACCGGCCCGCGGGATGATTGAAATAGTATAAACGTTTCCGTTCCGGGCCGTTTATATTTTGGAAACATTCAAGGAATTCCCGCAGGTAAGCAAACCCTATATCGCGAGATATCATGCAGGTAGTTGTAATTTGAACTCTGCTAAAGTCAAAAAATACCGCGACGTCGGCATTAGCTGACAATGGGTTTAAATGTGTATTCATGCCAGCATGCTGTACAGGAGAGCTGTTAGATCTCAGCGGGAATGGAGCTTTCAAAGCTGCCCCGAAAGACCAGCTCAGTGCCTAGCAGACGATAGAAGTGGTATAAAACGGAAATAAAAACAAAGGCGATCCTAGCGGCCGAGGCCGGAACCGTGTATTGTGCAAGTCCCTCATTATTAGAGGATTTACCATAAATGGAGTTTGGAATTATTAGAGGATTTACCATAAATGGAGTTTTGAATTATTAGAGGATTTACCATAAATGGAGTTTTTGAATTATTAGAGGATTTACCATAAATGGAGTTTTTGAATTATTTGAGGATTTACCATAAATGGAGTTTTTGAATTATTAGAGGATTTACCATAAATGGAGTTTTTGAATTACGGTAATTTCCCTATTAATTCACCTTCCAAATTTAATTCGAAAACGGCCGATTTTTCCGCTGTCGTGATTTTGTCCATCCTAATAAAACGAACACGGGTGCATTTTCAATATCCGTGAAACAATAAATTCGAACACTCCCGTTTTCGCCACGGAGTTCGTGCCGATGAAAGTAAAGTGAATATGTTACTAGAATCTCGTATAGTATATCGGCGTATGCTATTATTTGTAAGCGCAGAGAAACAACAGGGAATGGTACAATATAATCAGACTGAATTACTATTACTTACAGTCTATAAGGAAAACAATTGATTCAATTAACTCCGCAGTCCTGTAATTTTATCCTAACTTGATCGCGTTTCGCCGCAGTCGGGAAAAATATATACGGTAGTCCCCCGAGTGTCTGCACACGGCCCGCTATTAAATCATTCTTCAGTTTCCAGCGTTCGTATATCAAATATCTTTCTTTAAACCAGCATTCCTTTATTTGAAAAACACACATTATTTTAAGTAACAAATTTGAGAGATCTTCAACGTTAATATATTTGTTCGTCGTATATGCTAAACCCCTCGCTGTCCCCCATTTACCTGCCCGACCTGCCCTGTATTATTCGTATGGGAGGCACTTGGGCCGTGTTCAAAGGAGGCACTGGAAGGGAGCAGAGTTCAAACTTTGTCGGGTGACGTTCCCGCGGAGATATCAAGTTGTAACGTGTGTGCTGGTGAATTGCATCAGATTTCTTCACAGCAACTGAATTCTTCGTTTGGGGAAAACAAGATGCGATTTAACCTTTCGGTATGCTGTATGCTATTCGTTATATTTTCAGGTGAAGTGGACAATCAAACGACCATTATTTGACGTCAAAAATGAGCCATCACGAAAAGCCTTTTGGAAGGATGTACATTTAACGTTGATTTTATTTTAGTATTTTGATCAATAAAAATTTCTAAAAATAAAAAATCTGGACTACAATTCTCGAGCATCACTTGTTTGTGCATGACAACGTATCGACAAGCCTGGAAGATCACAAACAATGGTGAAAGGGTTTCCTTTTTTCTTTCAGAACATCCATTCCCCCCCTCCCTCCCCCTAACAGTCCATACGTCCCCCCCTCCCTCCCCCTAACAGTCCATACGTCCCCCCTCCCACCCCCTAACAGTCCATACGTCCGTGTTATTATCCACACGACAAGGTGAGGTATCTACGCAGACCCCATGTGGTAAGTATATTTGACCGTAAACAAACCTACAGAATTACGGTGATCGATCTGACTCGTCCTGCATTCTTCATCAGGTTCTCTGATTTTTCTCCCTTCTAATAATACTCAACATACAATACAATATCTAATAGCATGTTCGTGAAGAGGCCGTATTTTTATTATTATCATTATTAAGGTTCACTGTATAGGAAACAAACTTGAAACGATGTGTTCACATCGCACGACATAATAGTATACCCCCTCAGTGCCCCTCAATTTCCTACTGAAACACCAAGCCTCCACATGAATGGCATTTGCTGCAGGTCTCCTTTGATATTTAAATTGTCAATGGCTACATTGTTTTGAGTACGGGGATAGTTTGCTAATGAAGTGTTTAGTTTATTTTTAGCCTGTCCAGCTATTTCCCCATTCAGCACAGCTTGTCCTCCAGAGAAAACCACATAAAATGGAAGAATCCAAAGTCAGGATAGGGCATGTAGGGGTGACAAGATGTTTCAGTTTCCAGGGCAGTGGAGAGAATCTGAACAGCATGAAATATATAGTGAAATAGGAGAGTCCACGTGCACCATGCAAGTTTCACCCAGACTGGAAATGACACTTATTCATATGCAAATGAGATCGTGTGTAATAACATTGAATTGACTGCCTGGGTAATACCTTGTCCCTTCGGAAGCCCAAATTCAGCTCTGGGTGAGGATGCGCGATTCACCAGCAAGAGGCAATAGAAAGGGGTTTCAAATTAACGCTGCAGTATTATGGGTTTGTGTGTTAATGTGTGGCCCTTGTTCGTCCTGTAAATTTCACAATACCTCATTCAAACTTGTTATATCTTGGCTTTGATTGCATCTGTCGTTTAATGAAACATAGACAGGAAATCACACAGTTGACAAACGTCAGTTTTCCCACCAGGGGACACAAACAAATTTTGCGATGTGAAGCGCCGACAACAATCATCTCTGCATGTGCTCTGTTTTGTTCAAATATAGTTATCATAAAGACTTACTCTTTCCGGTTTTGTTAAATATTTTATTGTGAATGAAAATATTTCTTACGAATACCCACGAACTTACCAAAATTCCAGCAATCAAAAATTCTTTGGAATTACACCGCGCATTTTTACACTAAGAATCAAAACATCGCTATCGCCATTCCATTACTCTATATGCTAAACAAATTTGAGAAACATTTAAATGGCATTAGGTAAAGTTTCGGAGATGAGAACATACCAGTATTTAATTAATATTCAGAACGATATCATACTTCGACTTTTACTTTTAGTAAACTGTTACAGTACCGATACCGTAATAGATATTCTCATACTTGAAACAAACCAGTCGAAACGTGTATTGCCGACTGACACTCGGTTCTCTTGTACAATCCGCCGTTAATTCAACATTAATTTTGTGTCATAGGTCCGGGATATTTATTCAAGTCCTGGATGGTGTGTGTAAAATGATGCACAGTGAAGACCAAAAAGTCTATGACAGTCCGCTAATCTGTCTAAAACTTCGTGATACAATCCTACACAAATTTGCCGTTGGTTCATTTTCAGGGTTCACAACAACAACGTCGACATACCGAACGACTCGAACATGGAATACTCTAATATGTGTATAGTTTTATATTTCCAGAATATTCATTCAATTCCATGTCAGTTAGGTTTCATAATATAGATCATAGCTAATACTGAACAAAAAGGAAGGAATACGTTCAATGTTTTGGCCTACTTTTACGATGTTATTATGGACGCGAATTTACGGACGTCAGCTCAAAAATCTGCATGATCGTGCTGAACTCGTCACTCGATAAATATGCTCGACTTCCTCGAATAAAATTAGACGCCTTTATCAGGGTAGAGGAGATTTTCTGACATCATACACTGCATTTTATGGAAACTGATGAGATATCAAAGTTAATACACGGTAATAAATACGATCACTACGACCACGGCGAAGCGGTCCGCCATTTTGGATTCTCCGTGAAAGTCGGCGCGACATTTAATTCGAACACTCGCGTTTTTCTAGAATTCGCTCAACAAATAATTCGAAAGTAGCCAATTTTTGGAGTGCTGAGTTTCATCACTACATCGCGAATTAATAGGGAAATTACCGTATTTGAGGATTTACCATAAATGGAGTTTTTGAATTATTTGAGGATTTACCATAAATGGAGTTTGGAATGCGGGACTTGCACAATACACGGTTCAGGCCTTGGCCGCTAGGATCGCCTTTGTCTTTATTTCCGTTTTATCCCACTTCTATCGTCTGCTAGGCACAGCTGAGTAAGCTGGCCGATCGTTTCGCTTGGACGCGTAGCGGGCGATAACTCTCCGTAATAACCATCGCCCAACCGCCAGGATCGCGGCGAACGACATTTCCAGTTTATCGGGAAAAAGCAGCCGACATGGAAATAGATGTGAAAATAACAGCTACTGCGTGTTTGCTCTAAGGTATGTGGTTGATTTATATGATTTTAAGTTCAATACTTGATATAATCGATAGAAACCTGTCGTAGTTTATTCGATTGTGCCGCCATATTCGTTAGCAATGGTGAAAGACAAATATGCCGAATATAAAACCGGCCCGCGGGATGATTGAAATAGTATAAACGTTTCCGTTCCGGGCCGTTTATATTTTGGAAACATTCAAGGAATTCCCGCAGGTAAGCAAACCCTATATCGCGAGATATCATGCAGGTAGTTGTAATTTGAACTCTGCTAAAGTCAAAAAATACCGCGACGTCGGCATTAGCTGACAATGGGTTTAAATGTGTATTCATGCCAGCATGCTGTACAGGAGAGCTGTTAGATCTCAGCGGGAATGGAGCTTTCAAAGCTGCCCCGAAAGACCAGCTCAGTGCCTAGCAGACGATAGAAGTGGTATAAAACGGAAATAAAAACAAAGGTGATCCTAGCGGCCGAGGCCGGAACCGTGTATTGTGCAAGTCCCTCATTATTAGAGGATTTACCATAAATGGAGTTTGGAATTATTAGAGGATTTACCATAAATGGAGTTTTGAATTATTAGAGGATTTACCATAAATGGAGTTTTTGAATTATTAGAGGATTTACCATAAATGGAGTTTTTGAATTATTTGAGGATTTACCATAAATGGAGTTCTTGAATTATTTGAGGATTTACCATAAATGGAGTTTGGAATTATTAGAGGATTTACCATAAATGGAGTTTTGAATTATTAGAGGATTTACCATAAATGGAGTTTTTGAATTATTAGAGGATTTACCATAAATGGAGTTTTTGAATTATTTGAGGATTTACCATAAATGGAGTTTTTGAATTATTTGAGGATTTACCATAAATGGAGTTTGGAATTATTAGAGGATTTACCATAAATGGAGTTTTGAATTATTAGAGGATTTACCATAAATGGAGTTTTTGAATTATTAGAGGATTTACCATAAATGGAGTTTTTGAATTATTTGAGGATTTACCATAAATGGAGTTCTTGAATTATTTGAGGATTTACCATAAATGGAGTTTGGAATTATTAGAGGATTTACCATAAATGGAGTTTTGAATTATTAGAGTATTCACTGTAATGGAGTTTTGCTTCTCTGCTGTTTCAACAATGCCAATCTTCTGGGTGTAGTGTTCACAGTTATATTTCTTTATATACATGTACAATGTGTAGAATGTTTGCTGAGCTTGAACGAGATATATTTTTGTGATTGTCTAACAGAAGACTGGACGCCATGTCATGTGTGTCATCGTAGACGACCTCCTCAGGCCCACCATTGTCGTCGCTGTCAGCAGTGTGTGTTACGTATGGACCACCACTGCCCCTGGTATGTAATCTAACACAGTGTAAAACACTCATCAGTAATACCTCAATCCACTTATTACCTGTCTTTGCTTTGCATTGCATTCCAAGCTAAAATTGAAATGGTAAGAAATAAAGTGACAAAGAACATTTTATACATAGTTGATAGTATTACAATCTTTCGAAGAAAACTTTCCCCATCATCAGGTCATACATCGCAAACTGCAACTACGGAAAAAAAACATATTTCATAGCATGGTGTGAGTACACCCAAGCTGTGTCTTCAGTGTGAACAAACAAAGCATAATTCAACTGAGATCACTGTTTCACTTTCTCCTTTTCACAAGAAAGCGAAAAGGTTCGGACCAGACAAAAAGAAAGGTTATAGTAGACTGCCATTCCCGAGACATATCCCAACTCAATTGTTCAATGAACTGCACTCAGTGAATAGACTTATACCATGTGTTTATATAATCCTTACCCAAGGCAATTCACTTTGTTTTAACCCTACTTTGCATGTATGAAGAATGTGACTTGTCACCTCTATTGTTCACATGGGCACTTTTATTATTTTTTTTTCATTTTTTTTTTAATGCTAGCGAACTGTGATCTCAGTTGAATTATGTATTGTTTGTTCACACTGAAGACACAACTTGGGTGTACTCACACCAGGCTACAGGGTGTGAAATAGCCCTTTGCCCGAATTTCCTTTGGGCAACCAAATTCTACCTGAATTGCAATGCAATTGGATGTGATGATTGCCCGTGCTTGCCGATGGGCAACTAGAATTTGTTTGTCTATTTCATACCCTGGGCTATAAAATCTTTGCTGTTAGTTCCTTAGTTGCAGTTTGCCATGTATGACCTGATGATGGAGGAAGTTCTCTCCGAAAGCTTGTAATACAATCAACTACATACAAAGCTATTATAAACTCCTGCTGCAACAACCACTGGAGAATCTTTTTACGGTTCTATCTTTGTAACTCTTTGAACCACTAAATTTGTACACATTCTTGATCATTCATGGCAGATTAGAATGGTTACAATTTTATACAATTTCGCAAACATATATTCGAGGATCATTTTTGGAGGATTTATGTGAATTATATAATAAATAAATTTTCTTAGAAATAAGCTTTGATTTCTCTAGATTCATTCAAGGCTGTTTTTTTTGTTTCAGGATAAACAACTGTGTAGGAGAAGACAACCATCACATGTTTTTCTTGCTGCTGTTTTTCGCATTTTTGCTTGGGCTTTTATCCTTCATTTTGTGTATGCTCCACTTTTGGGTATACCCTAAATGTCAACTCTGTGATAAGGTGAGAAATTCAGCAGGTAAAACCACCCAACCTCTCCGTCTTGCCCCATTGTTAACCACCCAACGTCTCCATCCTGTCCCACCCATTCTTAACCATGCACCCAGCCACTCCATCCTGTTCCACAGCACTATAAACTGGCAGCATTACATCTGCTCTTTTGCAACACAACCACCAAACCTCTCCCTACTATCCCATTGATATAATACAACACAGTCTAAGCCATCCAACCTCTCCGTCCTATATCCCATTATTATAATACAATACAGCACAAACACCCATCCTTTCCATCCTGTCCCATTTTAATAATACAATACAACACAAATCACCCAACCTCTTTGTCCTATCCCATTGTTATAAAACAATGCAGCACAACAAACCTTCCCCATCCTATCCCATTGTTTCGATACAGTAGAACACAATATAAACCACCCAACCTCACCATCCTATCCCATTGTTTTGATACAGTAGAACACAATATAAACCACCCAACCTCACCGTCCTATCCCATTGTTTTGATACAGTAGAACACAATACAAACTACCCAACCTCACCATCCTATCCCATTGTTTCGATACAGTAGAACACAATATAAACCACCCAACCTCACCATCCCATCTCATTGTTTCGATACAGTAGAACACAATCTAAACCACCCAACCTCATCGTTCTATCCCATTGTTTTGATACAGTAGAACATAGACCACAATATAAACCACTCAACCTCACCATCCTATCCCATTGTTTCAATACAGTAGAACACAATATAAACCACCCAACCTCACCATCCTATCCCATTGTTTTAATACAGTAGAACACAATTTAAACCACCCAACCTCAGTCCTGTCCTACCAAAGACTTGAAAAATGGAACTTCTTGCTTCCGCTCAGAATTAAGAGGATAGAACAAGGACTGGTTCACTCGGTGTCAGTATAATGTGACTGAGTGGGGTGTCATGTCTGCCTACGGCATGATATTTCAGTGGGACAGCGCTATAAAATGGCAGCTTTAGATCTGCTCTGTTAATAGTAGGTACCCCCGCCCCTTGTCCTCCCCCTCCCCTCCCCTCCCTTCCCTTCCCCGTCGTGATATAACTGAAAAAAATGTTGAAAGCAACGTTAAACCCTATTCACTCACTCACTCAGTACAGTAGAACACAATATAAACCACCCAACCTCACCGTCCTATCCCATTGTTTTTATACAGTAGAACACAATATAAACCACCCAACCTCACCATCCTATCCCATTGTTTTTATACAGTAGAACACAATATAAACCACCCAACCTCAGTCCTATCCTATTGTTTCGATACAGTAGAATACAATATAAACCATCCAACCTCACCATCCTATTCATTGTTTTGATACAGTAGAACACAATATAAAAACCACCCAACCTCACTATCCTATCCCATTGTTTCGATCAATAGAACACAATATAAACTACCCAACCTCACCGTCCTATCCCATTGTTTCGATACAGTAGAACACAATATTAACCACCCAACCTCATCGTCCTATCCCATTGTTTCGATACAGTATAACACAATATAAACCACCCAACCTCATCGTCCTATCCCATTGTTTCGATACAGTAGAACACAATATAAACCACTCCACCTCACCGTCCTATCCCATTGTTTCGATACAATAGAACAAAATATAAACCACCCAACCTCACTGTCCTATCCCTTTGTTTTTATACAGTAGAACACAATATAAACTGCCCCACCTCAGTCCTATCCTATTTTTTCGATACAGTAGAACAGGATATAAACCATCCAACCTCACCATCCGATCCCATTGTTTTGATGCAGTAGAACACAATATAAAAACCAGCCAACCTCACCGTCCTATTCCATTGTTTCAATACAATAGAACAAAATATAAACCACCCAACCTCACTGTCCTATCCCTTTGTTTTTATACAGTAGAACACAATATGAACCGCCCAACCTCAGTCCTATCCTATTGTTTCGATACAGTAGAACACAATATAAACCATCCAACCTCACCATCCTATCCCGTTGTTTTGATGCAGTAGAACACATTATAGAAAACTACCCAACCTCACCGTTCTATTCCATTGTTTCAGTACAGTAGAACACAGTATAAACCACCCAACCTCACTATCCTATCCCATTGTTTTGATACAGTAGAACACAATATGAACCACCCAACCTCACCATCCTATCCCATTGTTTTGATACACTAGAACACAATATAAACCACCCAACCTCACCGTCCTATCCCATTGTTTTGATACAGTAGAACACAATACAAACTACCCAACCTCACCGTCCTATCCCATTGTTTCGATACAGTAGAACACAATATAAACCACCCAACCTCACCGTCCCATCCCATTGTTTCGATACAGTAGAACACACTATAAACCACCCAACCTCATCGTTCTATCCCATTGTTTTGATACAGTAGAACATAGATCACAATATAAACCACTCAACCTCACCATCCTATCCCATTGTTTCGATACAGTAGAACACAATATGAACCACCCAACCTCACCGTCCTATCGCATTGTTTCAATACAGTAGAATACAATATAAACCACCCAACCTCATCGTCCTATCCCATTGTTTCGATACAGTAGAACGTAGAACACAATATAGACCACCCATCCTCACCATCCTATCCCATTGTTTCGATACAGTAGAACACAATATGAACCACCCAGCCTCACCGTCCTATCCCATTGTTTCAATACAGTAGAACACAATATAAACCACCCAACCCCGCCGTCCTATCCCATTGTTTCGATACAGTAGAACATATATAAATTACCCAACCTCATCGTCCTATCCCATTGTTTTGATACAGTAGAACAAAATATAAACCACCCAACCTCACCGTCCTATCCCATTCTTTCAATACAGTAGAAAACAATATAAACCACTCAACCTCACTGTCCTATCCCATTGTTTCGATACGGAAGAACACAATATAAACCACCCAATCTCATCGTCCTATCGCATTGTTTCGATACAGTAGAACTCAATATAAACCACCCAAACTCACCGTCCTATACCATTGTTTTGATACAGTAGAACGTAGAACACATCTGGGGAAGATGGTTTGTTACCCCCTTTCGCACAGACCAAATATATCTACCAGTATCTGGTAAACAGAAGAAGTTAAATACAATTTGGATGAATTGAACAACGCTCTTCGAGCTGCTTGAAATATCCGCCTTCAACAATATTATTTCCTGTAAATAAGAAGAAAACCCATCAAACAACTCTTTGACAGAACCTTACAGAAGATTATTTGGACAAATTTTTAGGCGCAAATGTGTGAAAAAAAATTAAGCTATTCCTTAGTCTTGTCATTTTGTTATTTGCAGGAGGCATTTTTTACTAAGCACAGTATTTGGTTTTTATACTTGTTGACTGTACTGGGCCTTGTCATGGCTGTTGCTATGTTCTTCCAGGTGATTGGTCAGCATGTCAACCTTGTATTGGTGAGTTGATTTCTTCAAGAATTATTTATGAATGATCATGCAATGAATACTTGTACTGTTTTATTCTTAGAAGAGTATGGGCATTTTCAGCATTGAACATATTCCCAACTAGACATTTTCCACTTTGAGCATTCTCCCCTCCTTGTAATTTTAAGTGATTGTCAATTTGTGAATTTAAATTATTTGATATTTTGGCAAAAATTGTTCATCAGTTGTTGTCAGCATGTAGCATCTTGTTGTTACACCCACATATTTTATATTAGAGCAGCACATTAGCACAAGCAACAGCAGTCAAGATTTCATGTAGAAATTTTGAATAGGGGCCTTTCATTTATTTTTCTGTGAAATACAAAGTGAGCCGCGCATGGCACGGTGAACTACAAGGCCCTTGCATCATGTACATGCTCAGATATGCTATTGGAGCCATTTCCCATCATCTGAGAGCTCCCAAGATTAAAGGTGAACTGCAAAGCTTTTAATTTTATCTAAATTGTTGCTTATATACATCTTGTCTTATGTGACATAACGTTTATACGTTTTGGGGGCAAATATATTTTGCAAAATTGTACTAATAACAATATTTAAGTTATCCTGTTATAAATCCGTCTTGAAAACTTGCATCGCTTGTCTCTCTTGGTTTGTAGAACGTTATGACGTTATAGCGGTCTCCTTCATTCAAGTTTTAGTAAAATGTGACGTCATGCTACTTCGGATGAATGAGCAAGGACCACTATAACGTCATGACGTTCCAAAAACAGCGGGAGGCAAGCGATGACGTTTTTAAAAGTTCTGGCTCTCGTTTTCTGAAGTTTTGACTTCTCATATACCCAAAATAAAACAATAACCCACAGAACTATTACCATACATATTTGTAACAACTATAGAAGTTCTTGTTTTATGACATTTTAACAGAACATTGGAAAGCTTTTCAGTTCACCTTTAAGACTGACTTTCATCTTGAAAACAAAATTAAATACCATTTACGCAAATTTCAGACAGAGAAAAGAAATTGTAAGATTGTTTTGTGAAAAGGACCACTTTGAGTTTTTGTGAGTTTTGCAAATCACCTATAGATAAAACTCTAGTGTGACCAAGGGGAGCATGTATTACATACAACTGAAGGAGCCATTGACCATCTGTCACAACCATTGAAGTGGCTTTAGGTGGCATCCAAGGCAAACTGACAGGTCGATGCTGATTGTAACTTGAAACAAATCTATACATGTAGAACTAAACCAATACCTAGTGGCATTGACTACTATAAGTTGTTAACTTATGAAACAATAATAGTGACCCATCAATTGGTGCTGACAATTCAAATGAGGAAAAGATTTTTGCCATCATAAAAACTTAATTGCAGCTTAAACACTACATTTGAATAAACTATTATTAATAAATTGTGGTAGAAAAAAACCCTCAGATTCATTATTTTTTTCTTTCATTAATATTATTGCTACGGTAATTTCCCTATTAATTCACCTTCCAAATTTAATTCGAAAACGGCCGATTTTTCCGCTGTCGTGATTTTGTCCATCCTAATAAAACGAACACGGGAGCATTTTCAATATCCGTGAAACAATAAATTCGAACACTCCCGTTTTCGCCGCGGAGTTCGTGCCGATGAAAGTAAAGTGAATATGTTACTAGAATCTCGTATAGTATACATGTATCTGCGTATGCTATTATTTGTAAGCGCAGAGAAACAACAGGGAATGGTACAATATAATCAGACTGAATTACTATTACTTACAGTCTATAAGGAAACAAATTGATTCAATTAACTCCGCAGTCCTGTAATTTTATCCTAACTTGATCGCGTTTCGCCGCAGTCGGGAAAAATATATACGGTAGTCCCCCGCACGTGGTCGAGTGTCTGCAGACACGGCCCGCTATAGAATCATTCTTCAGTTTCCAGCGCTCATATATATCAGATATCTTTCTTTAAACCAGCATTCCTTTATTTGAAAAACACACATTATTTTAAGTAACAAATTTGAGAGATCTTCAATGTTAATATATTTGTTCGTCGTATATGCTAAACCCCTCGCTGTCCCCCATTTACCTGCCCGACCTGCCCTGTATTATTCGTATGGGAGGCACTTGGGCCGTGTTCAAAGGAGGCACTGGAAGGGAGTTCAAACTTTGTCGGGTGACGTTCCCGCGGAGATATCAAGTTGTAACGTGTGTGCTGGTGAATTGCATCAGATTTCTTCACAGCAACTGAATTCTTCGTTTGGGGCAAGATGCGATTTAACCTTTCGGTATGCTGTATGCTATTCGTTATATTTTCAGGTGAAGTGGACAATCAAACGACCATTATTTGGCGTCAAAAATGAGCCATCACGAAAAGCCTTTTGGAAGGATGTACATTTAACGTTGATTTTATTTTAGTATTTTGATCAATAAAAATTTCTAAAAATAAAAAATCTGGACTACAATTCTCGAGCATCACTTGTTTGTGCATGACAACGTATCGACAAGCCTGGAAGGTCACAAACAATGGTGAAAGGGTTTCCTTTTTTCTTTCAGAACATCCATTCCCCCCCCTCCCTCCCCCTAACAGTCCATACGTCCGTGTTTTTATCCACACGACAAGGTGAGGTATTTACGCAGACCCCATGTGGTATGTATATTTGACCGTAAACAAACCTACAGAATTACGGTGATCGATCTGACTCGTCCTGCATTCTTCATCAGGTTCTCTGATTTTTCTCCCTTCTAATAATACTCAACATACAATACAATATCTAATAGCATGTTCGTGAAAGGGGCCGTATTTTTATTATTATCATTATTAAGGTTCACTGTATAGGAAACAAACTTGAAACGATGTGTTCACATCGCACGACATAATAGTATACCCC
>JAVTVY010045258.1:0-22135 GCA_036873755.1 Hanleya hanleyi | reverse complement strand
ACTTTATGTCAAGTTATCTAGTTGAGTGGATTCCGCTCAAGTTTGGGTCAATAAATCGCTCAAGTGGTGGACAAAATCACTCAAGTTTGAGTGAAGTAACATTCACTCAATTACTTGAGTCAAATTTCACTCAACTTGAGTGAAATATTTCACTCAAATACTTGAGTAGTATGAATCTCCACTCAAACTTGAGTGAATTTCACATAAGATGTTTTAGAGAGTATAGACTTCCAATACGCATGTTTCGAGTTATGACGTTACGTTGTCTGAGTGAACTCCCTTTGCGCACTGACAACGGACGTCATTTGACGAAACCCCATAATACTTGAGGTAGCCAATGTTATTTCTCTCACAATAATACTCCTTTACCAAGGCCATCAAAGCGTAACTCGATGTTTCACAACTGAAATAGTCCTTGAATTAATCTTTACACCCCCCTATGTTAAAGGATAGGGGATTAGCCCTATCGTTTTGCCAGAGGACGTTGTCGCTGCGCAAAGGGACGTCACTCAGGCGATGTAACGTCATAACTTGAAAGATGCGTATTAAAACCGGGCATTGAGTAATAAAATACTTGAAGAAAGACTATGTGAACTCTGTGACAACAATCAATGCAGTTGGCGACGCGAACCATTACTTGTATGCCGCGTCTTTCTGTTTCTGTGAAAATATGAGGGAACAATACAGGCATCCCAGTCAATACAAACTAGTATATGATATGCACCTAAGTTTGTAAAAAAAAAAGCTATCTTTACGTGGAATATTGGCCTAGGACATTTAACAAGAGTAAAGCCTAACCAACATTTTGCCTATTTATAACTATTGATCTAATTATAGCCACAATGCAAATTGATATGTACCATCTGTATCAACGATATACCTTATACTTGAAGTTTTTCTTATTCATTTTTTTCCCCGAATGTAACTGAAGTAGTATTTAGCCAAAGTTCTAGTGAACATTGTTATCCAGTTTACTTCCTTCCTCCACCAATTATAGATTGTGCCGTTACACACATATACATGTACATTGTTTATATTAATTGCTGCCAAAAGTTACTTAACTCATTGCCTATGACAAGTCGTTCAATTCAATTCAACTTTATTGTATCATAAAAACAATTTACATGTCCATTAAGGACTGGATACAATAACACTCAAACAACTTGTGAGATATGAACATGACCAGGCAAAAATCAAGGAGTAGTGATAACAGTAGCTTGTGACTGTGAAGAACTTGATATAGATCAATACGAATCCCAGTCCAACATGGCTAGGCCTTACATGTAACCTGTAAATATAGCACAATGTTGAGTGCCTTATCCTGTCTATAAGCGCAGCATCACGGAACAATAATAAGTTGAGAAAATATATTTGAGAGAGAATATCACACAGGGACAATTAAATTTGTGCATTTTCTCAGTTGGAACGCATTGTATATGAAGCGTGCCACTATTGTAGCAACATCATTAGGGGGATCGAGCATGAGATTGACAAGCTCATCCAACGTGAGCGGCTCACGTTTCTTAAACTTGCGCCGAAAAGCCGTTGTCAGCGGCTTCTTGGTAGCCTTATCTAAACACACCTGTGATTGGTTGTTTCGGCCTCCTAGCGAAAAATTGACCAATTAACAGTCCCGTGATATATGAATCACTGGCTACATTCTTTTCAGCCTCGATTTAGAGTTTATTACATCGGGAATCACCAAATAACGTCATGTCATGTGACAATTGTGTGGGGAAACTCCAAAAATGGCGGCTGCGGCCGTCGTGTGTTGTGTTTTTGTTTTCTACTGACTAGACAACATACGAGTTCAAGAAAGGTTTCCATCATCAGCAACAAATGAAAGGGGTTTTCCAAGCATGTCGTCACCATCCCGTGTAGCGACGTAACTTCGTAATTGTGCGTGTTTTTTTTCTCTCACGACTTGAAAAAACAACAACAAGCAATTCAAGAATGGTTTCCATCATAAGTTTTTATTTATATGAATCCCCAAAGCTTAAGGATTGTAACTAGGCCCATGGGCATATATAGAAAGGTGGTTCAGAAGATAAATGCTATTGCTTAATTGAGGGTTGGGCCAGATACAATCCATCGCAAGTGAAGTTTTCTTTGCATAATCTAGATTGTATTGCACTGTACTTCCATTTGTAAAGTAGTATTTTCTAATTAATGGCTCACAGGAAAAATAGTTTTTAACTGATTGTCATACACGACTCACCCGAGTATCATTTTCAGAGACTATTGATTGACTGATAGCAATAGTGGAGATATAGCTGCTTCCTGAGCAGCAGATTTCTTTCCCAGAGTTTCAATTCAAAATAGTATCTATTTGTTTGAAAAAGCTCCCCAAAAAACACGAAAAACTGGCCATAATACCAAGCTGATCCGTATGTAGTGGTACTACTATTATACATACACCAGGTACTGGCACAGTGCTGAATGAAAGTATTAGAACACAAGTGGCAAGGCATCCATCTCAGAATATTTCAGTTCTCAGACATGTCAAATAGTATCATTTCTAAGTTTAAGTTAAATTGATTCGTTAATTTCACTACATACATGCACATATATTCCTAACACCAGTCCATGTGATGACCTAGTTTTAGCTTGACCTCTTCATTCTTCAGAAACTAGACCCAGCATAGATACATGTACAGCCACAAGAGCTATGGTAGGGCAGCTCTTTACACATGCACATGTTGCCTCCTGAACTGTACTTCTCTGAACTGAGGTCAATCTTTGGAAGAGTGACCATAGCAGGCTTCCATACTTTAGTGCGTATTAATCTGATATCTCAAAAGAAAACAATTAATAGAGTATTATTTAATACAGATTAGAGATTAAGTACATGTTAAGTGACTATATATAGGCCTACAAAGCCTGTCAATCATTGAAGGATAACTATTTTGGTCTGAGAAAGAATAAACAATTTGGAACTATTTGTATAGGTGTACTTCGGACAACCCTAAAACTAGAAATTTTCTATATCCCATAATAAAGGTGAGACAACTCACCTTTCTAAAAATATATAGTTTACCCTACCTACGGTACCCATGGAAAAATGTTAGGGCCATCATACCATATGTCGAAATTAATATTTTTGCATAATTTATTCCGGCCAGTTGTGAATATTTATTCCGTAGGCAAAGAGTTCATAGATGAACTGTCAGCAGCATCGTTAATATATCAATTTATTATCATATACAACAAAGTATCTAAACTACAAACTTGGTTATGCTGATTGTAAGTTTACTTGACACTCCATGTTCAGTTGTAATACTATGATAATTGTATATTTGCTTAAAAGCTGTTTCGAACAGTTATCCATGTATTTTCCCCATATATCACAGAGAGTGGTTTGGGTGTAAATGAATGAATTGAATTGAAATTGTATTGTGCAATAAATTAAATTATAATTATTCCCATCCAAATCTCTGTTCTTTCCACTGCATTCGCAGAGTATAATATTGGGAATTTCATTTGAATTTTCTAACTTGATATGTAATAGGTAAAGCCAGAAGAGGAGGCAGATTTTCTATCTGCGTTCGCTTCTAGGCTTTGCCTATTTCATATTAACAAAGACAAGAAAGGGATGGCGATTTCGAAGTCCACGATTTCTAGTATTTAGCTTCGAAATTGAACATCGACACAGCTCAGCACTAGTCAGCGTTCGTGTTGCGCGCCTACAGTACTCGCGAAGGCAATGGGTTTCGTCAAAATGGAGATCGGTTTCGTATATGGACGGACACATATGCTGAATTTCCGTGGTAAAGTTTCAGAAATATTGCCTTTTTAACACAATAATTCGATATGTTAATTTAAAAATGCTTTCGGGATAATAAATTTTTCAGACACCCTGGGAAAAAATGCTTTCGGGATAATAAACTTTTCCGACACCCTGGGAAAAACCTGAATAACTAATAATATAATGTGACCATGGTAGGTAAACATTCGAACATAAATTCAAGGTTTCACCACACGGTGGAAACCCGTGGAGTTGGTCAAATCCAACCCGCCTTGACTAGAACCAGGCATAGAGATATCTCCAGTAACTTCTGTATGAAAAACTTGGAAAGAGCCATCAAGCGCATCATCAACATTTCATACGTTTTATTCCGAGATATCCGGAAAACTTCACATCCAAGTGTATCACCCGTATACCATAGGATTCGGGAGATCCCGACAGCAGCCGAGTAGTCCTACGCTCTTGCACAGTTCTTTGACTGTGCTGGGATTGAATGCTTTACAAGATGGATTCGGGAACTGTATACGGAAAAGACGACATTTCAGGAAAGCAGAATTGGAAGAAACTTATAATTCCCGAGCCCGCTATATGAAATTACCATGCGATTCTGGTACGCCGGCTACTGCTCGCTGTATATTTAAAATCTTGTGATGGAGCGTCTTGCAACTGAATTCCGCGAACTACTTAATCTGCATTGTTTAACATACGTGATCTCTCCCAGAATGGGTGCTGTTGATATTTTACAATTTCGATTGCAGACTGGGTATCGAACCAAAAGGAAATTCCATTCCATTCGCTGCTCGGATTATCATGTGTGTACACGTTCAACAGAAAAGGGGACATAACTCCACCCTGCCTGTCAACATTTGACACTTGAGACCAAGGAACAAGTTTTCCCAAAGACATAAAAAGATTTGTTCTCTAAATTAATTTTGCAAAACATTATTATGTCGGAATGTCGACCCTCCTACCTCCATCTTGACGTGCGTATTATGTGTACATTAATATATTAATGTTAAATTCAATATGTTTGTGACTAAACGACCAGTTTATTTAGAATTGGACAGCTCGCCTGAATGACTCGAGTGGAGCTAGATACTATGTTGGATTTTGCAATTTTTTTATTTCAACCTTATTTAGATCATATTACAGAGAAAAAGGTTAGAATGGCGTTTACAAGGATTCGTACTTTCTCCCATAGGCTACAAATTGAAACCGGTCGCTGGACTTAAACAGCCAAAACTAATGTGGAAGATAGATTATGTACGCTGTGTGAAGTTGTAGAAGACGAATATCATTTTATTATAATATGCCCAAGATATCGTCATATCTGTAAAATATATATACCGCAGTATTAATGCAATTATCCAAGCGTAATCAAGTTCCTAAATCTTATTACCTCAGACTCCATTGCTATATTAAAAAAGGTTAGCTATATTTATACAGAAGGCAACTGTCATTCGAGGTAAGACTTTGTATAATAACTAACCAATGGAGTTTTATATATCCGAAAACTCTTGTGTCAGTCCTTGCCGCCATCGATGCTTTTGTATATTATGAATGTATATATATGCTCAAGGGCGAATTGGCCTACGATGTGAATTACGTCGAGATATGCGAGACAAAAATTCACAAAATGATTAATTTCTGATAACACATCAACCCAGGTGTCGCGATTGCTCTAATCCATTTAATCTCACTATTGTGATATATTTTTCACACCATTGCCAGTCTAGATTCGTAAACTCGAAAGTTGGCGAAACGAGACATTATCTGCGTCAAGAGCATGTGCAGGTACAACATGTTTCCGGTCCCATCAATGTCCCTTTTGAACTTGGCTCATTCTGATTAATTTTCGCAATGTAATAACCGGTAATGTCTCAGTTTTCCTGCTTGTATTACTATTAGTATAACATGTGTACTTGTCAACTCCATATTCTTAAATCTATGCTGAAGATGTTGTGATGTCTAAAATCACTTGTCACAGCTATACAAAATTGTTCTTAGTCGTAAAATATATTACATTCACAATTTCATGCCTACGTGTCCACTGACTGTCCTTCAGGAAGTAAAAAACATTTTTGGTAGGCATTGCGTCACTATTTCTAAAATTTAAAAGTTAACTTTAAATCAAAAATATCTCACGGAAGAACTTGATGCGAAATTACTCATACCATACAGACATGTATCCACCTGGGATTTCTCGACTCTCTATACTACACTCCCCCACCAGAATCTCATTGGCCGTCTTAGTTCATTAATAGTATCGGTGTTCAAGAAAACTGATTGCAGATATGTTAATGTCAGAAATAGAGAGGATTATTTAAGGATATACAAGGGATTTCATTCATGCGATGTTTCTTTGTTTATACAGTTGCTTGAAACTTTCATAAATATTATCTATTTGCGAAATTTGGCAACACACTATATACGACTATATGCAGAAGCTTTCAAACCCAATCGCCTCGCTGTGGATAATTGCTATATAACTGATGCAGTGAAGGATATATATTTATCTTCATTTGATTTGAAAGAAACAAACAGATAGCCCAAATGGCACATCATATTTAGATCTATATCTCTGTAAAAATGAAGCGGGCCTTGTCTGTCGTCGACTAAGCTATCCCTTTCTGGGCAGTAATCTATCAGTGGAAAATGCGTATGACGTATATACATATCTCTTCTAGTAGCATTTGCTAGATCCTGCGTGAAATGGGACGATATTACCCAAAGTCACAAGACATTATTACAGAAACCTGTAAAACTGGACTATACCACCAGACGCCTCCACTCAAAAGTTTCTCAAATTTGACGATGAACATCGCATGCTGATAGCAAAATTCGAGCGTAGCGTGCAAGATCTTTGACGTTACGTTTCGAAATTGATGTCTAATTCCGCTTAATCAGGTGCTAGGGTACGTATGAACCCCATGCTCTTCGAGATCTTGATGGTGTTCATATGAATACTCACAATCAAAGCGTGACAGGGATATACCATCCTCTTGATGGATTTCTTTGACATGCATGTATAGATTCAGTAAACATGTGGGTATTATTTTCCCTTTCTTGCTGACAAAATGTATACATTTTTGTTTATTTTATACCCATTTTACAAGTATATTGTGGTCAGACATGTGTATCACCCTGAACTGGAAAAAGTTTTGTTATTCGGTAAAGCTATATGAGCCCCCAGTATGTTCATTGCAGATGGTATTACAAATTCTTCCGGCTTGTTAGAAAAAGCGACATGCCGTTATTTATAACGAGTATATTATAAAATATTCTACAACCTAGATCTACACTTATTAATGTACTGGCATATGGCACAATGCGAGGAATATGTCAGACAGCATTTTAGTATGAAACGTTTCAGCCCTCTACCCCAGTTGGCAACGAAAATAAGTATGTGGCCTCCCACCGGCTGGGACAGACCTCAATTCGCCCAGGCCTGGTAGGGCCAAGATATTCTTGTGGAGTTGGGTTGCATTGATATCTGAGTGGCCATGAGTGGCTATTCTAGCTTCTCTATTTCTAATAAACAAACCAGGGTCGCATCTTGCTTCGCAGGACGCCGTAAAATTAAATAGACACAGTTATAATTGAGCCTAATTGATGAATTGCATATTCAACAATGGAGGTCAAGTCACACACGATGAGTCTAGCTGAAGCTGGCCGCACAGCGCAGCAGTTAATCTGAGTATCCCCACCAGGCCTGGGGGGAGAGGGCAAAATCCCCCCCCCCCCACCAAACTTTCTGCGCTATCTCCAGAACGACAACAAATGGAGAGCTGAAACTCCGTGACTTTATAGTTTATCATATTGGGGTCATTTTTGAGCCTATTTGCATAACCACCCCGAGCTGAGGATCATGGGTAAATTCAAGATGGCGCAAAAGTGGGGTACCAGAAAAGTGATGTTTTCGTCATATTTCTTCAAAATTTCTGTTTTTCCGCGATGAAAAGTGGGCAAAAACTATTTTATTTCACATGACATTAATATTTACTAATTTATCATGCAGTTTTATTGGAGAAATGGCATAAATGAAAAATTTGAAAAAAAATCGACCAAAAATGCCGTTTTTGAAAATGACGTTACTACACCGTGACGTCATCAAAGCGGCCATCTTGGATTTTCTACATTTTCTGGTAGAGTTTGACCCAAGGGTATAGTGTGGTAAGTTTCAGCACCCTACCTCAAGGGGTAAAAAAAAAAATTTGGCGGGGGGTGCGCATTTCGGACCTCCCCCCTCTCCCCAACGGCCTGGACAGGTCCCAAAACGCCCAAGCCAGATAGGGTTAACAATGGACTAGACCGTAGCATACATCGTCAGAAACGTCTTTTCCTCGAAGTTTTACTATACATCACCAGGCTGTTCATTTTTATAGAACAAATAAACCAATGATAATACTTCAACTTCTGAGAACGACATCTACATCTACAGAATTTGAATAAATCCATTCCAAAAACCGGGCGTTCATAAAGTTAGACCGCGGTTCGCAGTTCGCAGTTCGTTATTCGAGGGGACCAGGAATTATTTCTTCAGATATGGAAATCTGTAATTTTTTTATTATGAGTACTTTGAACTCCAAACTCTGTATAGCAAGAGAGAATGCCATGCTCTGTATCTTTGCATATTCATATCCCAAATCTAACGCCAGGGGGCACTGCTATGAATCGCTGAATGACTGGTCCCCGCGAATAACGAACTGCGAACTGCGAACCGCGGTCTAACTTTATGAACGTGCGATAGGGCGTTCTGCCTGAATTTAGTATGGGATTGAATGAGCCAAAAATCTCATTTTTGAAATAAAAATAGGGCAGGCTTGTATGGGGTCAATATTTTTATATGTCGTACTTTCGTGTGTATCTACAACATTAGAGCACGGCACGTTCAACACTTTACAGAGACAATCTTTAAAATGCCTATTTTTCTCTAATGGACACTGCGTCCCACGCAAGGATGACTTTAGCGAATGCGCTGCGCCAGTGGATTGTTGCATATGGTTGGAAATACCATATAGGTGAAGTGGAATAATGATGAGATATCTTGCCAATCGATTGTCAGTTTGGGTATTTTGTAGCAGTCCATTATATTAATCATATCTGGCTGTCTGTGAAAGGGGGCGTTAAGCTGTAAATTTCGATTTAGGGTTTATCCCTGGGTAACAGGATTCAATAGTTTGGTATGCCTTACAGAATAGTTATGTTGATAAGATGCGAATCTCTTTTGCAATTAATTGCATGAGAATATTATTATGCCATCACTGGGAGAAATGTTAGTTCTGCATATCGATATTTTTGTTACCATCTCTCATATACAGGTCCGGATACTCCGTACCCCCAATGCTCAAAGTAACAGCCAATGAACGAACAGCGTTGCAGCGTGCTTCGCCGTGTTCACCGACAACCAGAGTTTACAAAGAGAATACGCTGTAAAACGATCCCTTTGATGTCACCGAGGGAATGGCACGCGGGAGTCTCTCCAGTCAAAACAATCACGGATACTTACACATTGCCTGTCTTCTAATTTGGAGATGGGCATCTTCGAATAGGCCATGAGGTTATGAATCCTACAAATGACGACCAGACTTGCGCCACATCCCATATTCTTCCATGGTACGGATTTGTCAGACGAACTATAGCTAGAGATGATTATTACGAGTGTCTTATTCTGCTTTATCCTGGTTAGGGGTCGTAGAATCATTGTGCAATATATGATCTTCATGTTGTTCGTATGAACAGACGTAATCAAAAGGTGACTGAGAAATACAGCACAGGACATAATTAACTTAACCTTGAACGGGCTGGAGAAAACCCAAAATGTCAAAACGTGAGCGAATTCTTGTGGCTACAAAGTGTGCGCGTTTTAATCGCGACTGAAAAAAAAACACTCTCTGGACTACTAATATAATAGACACAGGTTGTGATATTTATCAAACACGCCAGAGCGCATCTCTGGACCCTTGGTTGTATTAATAGTCAGGCAGATATGTGAAACGATTGTGCACTTTTTGATAAAAGCATGAAAGGCAGGATGATAGATAAACACATCTGATTCATTTTTGGAGGGAGTCCGGATTGTCAATCCGTATTTGGCCGCCATCTTGGATTTCATTCAAAGCCCGTTCCTTCTCATTCACCAAACGCTATATAGACGATCTTCTCGCTGTGGATAATCACTATATAAATGACGCAGTGAAGAATATATATCCACCTTCACTGGATTTGAAGGAAACTACAGACAGCCCTACAGGCACATCATATTTAGATCTATATCTCTATAAAAATGAAGCGGGCATTCTCTCTCGTCGACTTTATGACAAAAGAGATGATTACAATTTCGACATCGTAAACTATCCCTTCCTGGACAGTAATATTCCAGTGGGATCTGCATATGGCGTATACATATATCGCTTAGTAGCATTTGCTAGATCCTGCGTTAAATGTGACGATTTTAATCAACGTCACAAAACATTGTTACAGAAACTTATAAAACAGGGCTATTCCACCAAACGCCTCCACTCAAAGTTTCTCAAATTCGGCGATACATATCGCATGCTGATAAAAAAAATACGAACGTAGCGTGCAAGATCTATGGCGCTACGTGTCGTAACTTGTGTCTGATTCTGCTTAACCCGGGGCTAGGGGCCGTATGAACCCATGTACTTCAAGATCCTCATGGTACTCATATGAACAGTCACAATTAAAGCGTGGCTGAGATACATCATTCTTTAGATGACGACTTTACAACGAATTATGGATTAAGAATACTGATCAGCGATACGGATTTGACATTTTTGGAACATCATGATGCCTTGCTGGCATCATTGAAAACTGTTGACCGCTTCTCTCTTGCAGGAAACAAGCCTATGTTTATGTACATGTATACTATGATTGTCTTTTTGAATTTGGTGCTAATACTGTTATATGGAATATGGAATAGGTCTTTGGATTATGGACGCGGATATTCTCTAATGGACGACGGCTGAATTATGGACGACGGACTAGACGCTTGTAATTCAAAATGGCCGCCATCACCAATCATTTAAGCGTCAAACTGGCACTTTTGAGAGACTTAGGAGGCCAATTTAAACGGCTATACCCATATTTTCGTACCCAATGAGGTTAATGAAGACATGTTTGTTTCATAAGATCGAGTGTATTTCAACATGACTGCCATTTATTTCAAAATGGCTGCCATGAATAGCTTATTTTGAGAATCGTATGACTGTCGGGATAATTGAGACGCGATAGTTAACTTTTTATTGACTTGAAATCATCTGTGGTGTTGTCTGTCACTTGTTCGTTTAGGATATACATTTAACTTCTGAAATTAGTCACAACCGAGAACATTCTCCGTGACAGTTACAGAGAGCTGTGCATTTTAGGTTAGCCTTGCTGCATTTACAGTTTCCCTCACACCCGTTCTTGCAGTCAGACTTCAACAGATCGTGACAGAATCTGCTGGCTTCTGGAAGTAGACACCAAAGAGGCTGATATTCGCCTTTCGTGTTCATTTCTCAACCCCACTCACTGATAGAAGCTTCCGCTGGAGACCGCATAAGTGATTGGCCCCCGATGTGACCTGCTTGATAGGCGGCTCTCTGTGTGTTGTAAAAGAGCCCCTTTGTTGGAGGAACTCCCTCAAGACCCATAGCTTTACTGGTAAAATGCTTCCTACAAACATCTACACTTGTACGATCGTACAGAAGCACCACAAATCGCTCCAGCGTGGCTACTACATTATCCTCGACTTCTTGAGGTGCCGCCGATAACGACAGAAATGATTTGGTAGCATCTGGATGTGCTTTCCATGTTTCCCATGCCGATCTCTTTCCTCTTCCGTTGAACGCTGTCACTGTGTTGCAACTAGCGAAGCTGTGGAATACAGGTAGTGCCTTCGATTTATCTTCACCCAGAGCTTCAGATATTGCATGAACAGCAATATAGCGAAACTTTTTCCCTGTTCCAAATGCCACCCATAATTCGGCTATTTTCAGTTCCCTTACCAATGAGACTGCAATAATCACAACATCAGTATCATCTGTTCGGATTGCTATTTTCTTGTGACCCGTGTTCACGGCATCGGCGACATGAAGGAATATACGAGTATCTTCTTCCTCGTGTGTACATGGGGACATGCTTGAGTTGTCTAGTCTTTGGGGGTTGGCCAGCACGGAATTGCCTTGTGTTACAAATACCTGTTTGCCTTGCTCTATCTGTGTGACTTTATCGGCCAAGAACATGAACATTTCGGTTTTGTTGTCATCTATGCGCAGAAATGCTGGCAAGTTACTTGGAATTTTTGTGTCACTGGTGACTCGTCTGCGTACCCCTTTCCCCCATTTAGCTCTAGCAGTTGCCTTAAGACTATTTGGGAAATACTGATCCCACACGAGATCCAAACTTTTGACACGTTGCAGATTGTTCAAGAGAAATGGCATGAACACGCTCTCTGCATAAGCATTAAATGTTAATGCGGCACCAGGTTTCAGCAAGTTTATGATGGCTGCGCCATCAAGAATCATGGCATCAACTGTTGGATGCTCTATTGTCTGCACTGAACTCTTCCAGACAGTCGATTTAGTCAGATTTGGTCTCTTGTCTGAGTTGACCATGCAGCGACAGTGATGGCGGAGAAGCCTGGTTTTTATGCTGACAAAATGTGTCCAGCTTTCCATCACGGACCTGACAGGCTATGTACAATCTTGAGAAGAGTGAAACGTCATTTTTCAACGAGGCTAAGTGAAGTTTAGACGTTGACACCTCGCGAATGGTTGGGCCTCTAAACAGGGTCAGTCGGTTCCGTGTAATTGGGTCATACAAGGATTTTGTTCTTGTCTGGAGACGCTCTTTTTAAAACGTTTGATATTGATTCTCACCGAGCTTCTGTATTTCACGGACCGTTTTGACGAGATCAGCGTTTGCAATGTTCTTGCTATCCAGAATAAGGAAATCCTCGCTGTCTTCGCAGAAGGGATTTCCAAACTCCTCGATGGTTCCAACAAGTGATTTAACTTCCCTATGAAAAGCTACTTGCACCCTCGTTGTTTGCTCGTGATGCTTGGTTGTTGGTTGCTGTCTAGGTTTCATCGCAATATCTTCAAATTCTGTAACAAGCCTTGCTACTTCTGACCCAGCCGTCATCCAACGTGAAAGGGCAGCGAGGTTTTCTGTTAGGCCAACACCACCACCATCGCCCTTCACCAAAGCGTTATTTTGTTCATGAGCTTGGTCTATTGCCATTGTTGAGAACCTGTGTTTTGTTTTGTGGATGACAAAATTCCCACTGACAAATTCGTCAAGTATATTTAGATGTTCTTCTTTGCAGTGATATCATATCACGGATGTGGACAGGTAGCCATCGAGCGTAATTCGTATGGTCGAGTGCAAATAGCCAAGGCACCAGCTTTGTGAGGGACTCTATATACAGTTGAAATCCCCTTCTCTGAATGATCGTACAAAAACCAACACTAGCAGCTCAAGCTGCAGTGTTATATGCCAGTATTGGAACTGTGGGGATTCAATCACGCGTTTAATCACCCAGCTGTCAAATTGTAAAGTGTTTTCTCTATCATGAAATTGTACATATGCTCTGTGTAAAGGTATATAGAGGCTACAGGCAGTAACCTGATGAGCATGCCCTGCACGTGTGGCAATTTCGGCTTGAGAAATGGCAAATACGGTCCACCCACTATCTTCCCTCCAAGTTCCAAGACATTTCAACAGCGCCATTTCAGTGTGTAATCCACCAAGTATAACATCTAAAAATATTCTCCTCATAGGAAGAAGGCCAACACCACTGGATCTCTTTTGCCAGGTTGTACAGTGGTTGGTCAAGAGTGACATGGAGTCTGGCCTGGATTCACATGATCTACTGCTGTTTTTACCACATCCATTGAGTGCCGAATCATAGCAACTGATTTGGAATCGTCTCTGAATAGTGGGAGGAGAGAGGTGAGGTTAGGCATGAAGTCTGGCTCTGGTTGCTGTTTGGCATGGTAGGCTTCCCATGAAATGTTCTCATCCCCATTCAAGGTTTCAATGTGTGAAACCTTTTCCATATATTCGAACCACTCATGTTCTATTTGAAGAGCACCTGGCAGACTTTGATCGACATTCATAACAGGAACCACAGAAATTGGGACACCCTTCCTTTTTAACACCACTGTAGTGATTGATACATACGAATCTGGTAGTCGGGCAATCATTTTACTGGGTGTGGATTCGTCTAAAAGAACCATACTTCTGTCCGTCCCTGGATTGTCAGCTGTAGGATGCTGGAATAAAGATAGTCCAGTGCCATGAAAACTGCTCTTTGCTGTGGTTGAACTGGGGTTGTGGTCGACATTATCAACAGCCGCAGTTGTGAATAACCCACCTCGCATCTTGAGGGGACACACAACGTTATCGGCTGTGTACTGACTACATACGCTGTTAGTGAGAGTACTCAACAAAGAGAGCACTCTGTCGTAGGAAATGGACACTCCCGGATCAAACAATTTATCGACAAGTTTTGGTTTTCTTGTTTGTGCATGTACCACTAACCCGATGTAGATGGGTAGAGGTGTTTCGTTGTGTAGGATGTGATGTATGCAAGTCGAGTCTTTACGACGACGTGCAGGGAAATTGTATTGCAATAGCTTGGCGATGCTCAATGCAGCCTGCGACATTGAGTTCGCACTTGTCTTTATGTTTGGGTCATCAATGATCATTTCGACGAAGGCAAGTAGTGACATGGGTACTGATTTTTCTTGACACCCCTCAATGAACGAGCCATTAAATGCATGGATTTGCATGTCTCTTCCTGCATTGCTCTTCTAACAATGTTGGCTGCCTTCACAAGATGATTACCATCATCATCACAGTCCTCATCACACGCCTTTCTGAGGGCCAGACCAATATCCAGACGAAATGATAGCAGCACATAACGATCCTGTTTGTGGGCCTGCATATCAGGAAAATGGGCCATAATCCTCTCCTTTAGTTGGGAAGTGTGCACTCGATCGGTGATATCTACACCAAGCTGTTTTAGACGCTCACAATAGAGTTGTGCTAAGCCACACAACCTGAGCTACGGGAGCTACAACATTGCTGGAACGTGTTTTTTCGATATAGCCATTAAGGTCAGCCAAAACAATACCATGACGTTTTTGTTTCTGTATGTTTTTGATGTGCTTTGTTATATGTGGGCAATGTTTATTTGACGCTTAGAGTTATTCCCCCCTGAAAGCTACATTCTGTAAGTGACAGTATAGTAGCATCTATAACGAAACTAGGCAATGAACATGATATTTTGCCTCGCGAGTAGTATTTTGTAACAATTGGGCACACTTGCGAACGCGATTATCCATTCCAAAGGTACTAACTTCGTGGAGGGAGTCTACGGTATCGATTCGATCACAGAAAAAGCATTTTGTTTGATCGGTTGATTGACTAGAAGATGGGACACTTTCACTGGTATATTTAGTGCACATATGCGGGTCAGTATCAGCACCTGAAGATTTTCTCTTCTGTGCTCTCTTTAGCCTAAAGTTGCCGTATTTAAGCTTACAAAGCTTGTGTATTTTTGCACTCCTATTTGTCAGGGATTCGTCAACCCCCCCCCCCCCTTCATCTAATCAAACTACATTGAAATGCAAACTGCCTAACTGACTGAAGCCAATAAGGTTCTCGGTCAAACTTCCATAACCAGCCCCACCATTCTCGATAGGGTTATCCTCCTGGCAAATCACACATTTGCTCCAATCTGTAAGACTTGGTGCAACGTGTTGTGCTTGGACGGCCTCGCTCCCTTCAATTAACATACTTTCTTATCCGACATGATGAAGATTAACACCAGTTTCAAGGCGAATGAAGCACTACTGCCTTCGATAATATAAGCTCAAGGACTACATCAGTTTACTTTATTGTACCCCGTCACTGCTTAATTCTGAACCATAATCATCAAGCAGCCTCAATCACTGTAGAGCTAACAAACAACCCCAAGAACCACCTCAAATAAAACCGTACGATCCACTGTTACTGCAGACAGACTAAGTGTATATATTATTTCGCATTCGAAAATACATGTACTTTCAGCGATAAATCCATATACTGTATTATCTCAAGCGACAAATTATCGTGCTCCTCGTGGTAGGCCTAAACCCACGCACAGATGGCGCTATAGCATCCCTCGTAGTAGGTCTAAACCCACGCACAGATGGCGCTATAGCATCTGGGTGATAGATGGCGCAACTGCCAATGGGACATTCGGGAACCTTGCTCGTCCTGAAACTTTGCTTGGTTTTCTCATGATATTTGTCTCGTCGACAGTTGAGCACAAATTACACGTGACAGATATAACGTAATCAGTTGGAAAAATGAAGTCATGAAGTCACAGCATAATTATTATTTTATTGACATCGTGCTAAGGAACGTCAAATGAAACCTTACAATTAAATGTATCAATGAACCGATTGATATTTAAATGTGACTTTTGTCTCCGTTATACCTGTATTTTAAAAACGATGATGGATCACAATTATTATTCCTTTAATTCGGGCCTGGTGGAGAGCATTATTGCCGCAATCCTTACTGTGATTTTCACCGTAACCTCAAAACGAAACTGAAAGTGCTGCTGAAATTGTTTACTTATCGTATCGCATTGAGATCATTCTCAACAGTCTTGCGTTAACTTGGTTACGAAGAAATCATGGGTAAATTCAAAATGGCGGCTGTCTCCGTCCTTTTTTTTTGTCCAGTGTTCGCGTTTTCGTTGCCTAAATGTCAATAAAAGTGAATTTTGCCTAAAGTCATGATTGTGCGACATTTTTCGCACTTTTTGTGCGTATATAAACATGAGGAATAAATTTCAGCTCTCTCTCCCCCTCCATTCGCCGCTCTCTGCTTCTTCCCAACAAACTGGTGGACCCAGGTGGAATAAATGTCACAATATTAGAATTCTAAATCGTTAATTCGATGAAACTACGCCCATAAAAATCGCCGGCCCCGAAAAAGATACTCAGCATGCCGAATATTGTATTTTTGGTGATATTTTGTCAAATATGGGCGGCCATTTTAGATCAAACTTGTCATCATCTTCGAATTGGCAATGCTCCATACAATGAGAGTGCTTTAATCAGCTGCCTTGGCTAAGAAAACATAGGTATAGACACTTAACTGCGCCTCTTGTGACTCTTAGAAGTGCTTAATTTAGGCCCCAAGGTTCACTGATGGCTGCCATCTTGAAATCCAAGATGGCGGCCAAATACGGATTTTCAAGCCGAGCTCCCCCTTCAAAAATGAATCATATGTGTTTATCTATCATCCTGCCAAATTTCATGCTTTTATCACAAAGTGCACAATCGACCCATTTTTGTTACATATCTGCCGCGCGAGAGGGTATTTTTTCCAGACAGCGTTTTCACCTGCGGCACGCAGGTCTACGGGCGGCTCGCATTGCTGCTGTTGTTATTCTTCTTCGTCTTCTTGTTCTTGCGACTTTTTGAAATACCCATGCGCTTAGACAGTGTGATCTCTGCCACACTTTTCAATCTCCGGTCTCACATGACGATCCTGCTTTCAGACATTTTAGAATCCATTTGCAACCGGAGATATACGGTAGAATGAATTATTGCTTTCTTGATTTCCGTTCCTTTGTCAGTTTATCTTACCTCACCACACAACAAACTATTTCCATCTACCGCTCAGTCGCCTAAAATCTGACGATCGACAGATCAATCAGTGTCCTCAGCTATAACCAGTTTCATTGAGCAGTGTGACAAGATCTTGGAATTGCTTATATACCAAGAACGATGAACCACAGCCTTGTCAGTGGTTCAGCTATTTTGCATACAGTTCATAGAGGACTGTCTTAATAAGTAGAAATATAAGTTAATAATCATTTTATCTACCCAATCTTGATAATTTTCAAAGTGCTACTAAGTAGACAAGTATTGGTATTGAATTAGAAATACTTCATCATAACAACAAACGCAACAATTACGTTTCAGAAGTAAGGACACAACGGACCAACGTTCTCCGAATTATATTGTTTAACTTAATGAAATGACAATTTGGCATGAAGTTTAGCCTAGCCCCATAGCATTTCGTATATATGGAAACATATTTTGAGAGGAAGAATAATTTAGCCGTCTGGGAGAATCGAAACTACGACCCTCCAATCCGTGGATTTGCACTTACCGTCTTAGCTGTGCCGGCCCATTGGTAATACTCTCAACTGGCTTTATGCGCAACTGGTTTTATAATACAGAAATGACAATCTAGTATTTAACCCCAACGAAAAAGAACGAATAATGTAACCGGCAACGAGAATCGAACCCACGATCCCTCCAATCCTTGGAGTTTGTCTCGCCATCTGTAATGCTATGCCAGTTTATAAACTCCTGTGAATCATCGCAATGAAGGCTAATCGATATTGCAATTTGCTCATTGGCATGCCAATTTGACGAAGAGTTGTTTCAGCTCAGGTTTCTCATCTGTTATTTACGTCTGTTAGAAGTTACGGTGAGCGAACAATTCTTCAGACCAACGAAATTCTCGATGCGCTGGTATACCCATCCCAGAACAGGCTTGGCCGAGCATGTCTGATGAGATGATATTTCCTAAGAATGAAATAGTTATCCATTTATAGAGAAAGGGAAAACATGTTCTGGTATTGATTTGGTATGGAAATAGTGCCAAAGTATTTATTTGGCATATGATACGTCATGTATTTTAAATAACACAAGCTTAATTAATCAATCTAATCGAATATCAAGTCCGTCAATAGCATGAAGGCCTAATTTTTTTAATATTAAAAAGTGTCATTATTCCTCTCGGACAGCACGATAAAGTCTTCTCCTGCTTTCCAGTTTCACAGATCAAATTGCTGGACTTGATACTAAATTCTCTGAAAATTACATTTGGTAAAAATATAAAAATTTTCAAATATGATCGGAAAAGTAAGCGAGAAAGGAGACTGAAGAGCGTACATTTTAACACTATGAACGAATCTTTGAAAGTCTTTTTTTGCTTGGAAAGACTCAGTGGGATGTCATTTTTATCACCGAAGGATGCTGGACGATTATTATTTTCATGTGGTATTTTTTTTTTTTTTTTTGCCTGTCTGCATGCCCGCGCTGATATCTTCGATAATAATTAACGGACTTACATCATATTTGGCAGATATATGCGGTACAGTGACAGGACTGTACTCGCCTCCTCAGGAGCCGATTTGTCAAAAGCCTCGACTGCCAATTTCCAACAAAATCTCCAAATAATATGATCGAACCGAATTGTTTTAAATTTGGCATGTTACTTCGACCAAGACACCGCCAGCTCAATCAAAATAACTTGGTCCGTCAATTCAATATAGACGACAAGGACCAATAAAAATTATCGGATTTCATGTAACCGATTTGAACGGGGAAAGTGAATATATATATGTTATCGGATCCCAAAATACCTAATATTGTGCTTTGGAAGTCGCAATATTCAGATGCCTATAAGAACATCTTTTCTTTTCTAACGCCCATGGCCCCGTGGGGCTTCCGGGGATTGACCTGGGATGTTGTTGTGCACACCGCAGGTCATGGTAAGAATAGGCCTCAGCTCCTCAGAGAGCTTGTCGTAAGAGGCGACTAACTGAGGCACCCGTGGGGTTTCCGGGTGTGAAAAGGAATAGGACCCCATCCGTGTGGTTCCCGGGTGTGAAAAGAAATAGGACCCAACGTGGTGATATGACTGAAATATAGTTGAAAGCGACGTTAAATCATATTCACTCACTCACTCTAACGTCCATGAATTAGTACTCGTATGAAGACCACTCCCTCCACTGACATGTCTTCGTTGTATTACTGCCACAGCCGCAGGTTTTGACTACAATGTAGTCATTTCTCACTTGTTCTTCAACGGGAATGTAGGGCAGTCAGTGACTTGTTCTCCGCTCGACGCGTCAGCATTTAGCACAGCAGTATTTTAACCGTGATTTACACAGGCGGGAAACGCGTTCAGGGTTTGGTTATTTCTGTGCCTGGTCTTTGATAATCAAAATGTCTTCGCAGGAAAAAGTCAATATACTTTGGCTGAAAACATGTATTAATTGATTCTCTCATATTTCTCTCAAAATTTGGGTTAACCCAGACCCTAACCATAACTTGTGCTTTTGGCATGACTAACCATTCAAACATGGAAATACGCGTACTTTCTGTCGTGGACCGTGACGACATATGTTCTATTATTTTGACAGCGAAAAGAGGTGTTATACAGTACAACATGAATAACTTTTCAGGTGAAAGAATTTACACTTGTGAGTCGTGAGGTCGAACCTCCCAGCACTGTGTACAAGTATACAATCAAGCACAATCTCACAAAAAGCCTTCCTCTTTCTTGATTATCACGTGCTTCACCCAGGGCGGATAACGTTCATTTGTGCGAGATATTTTATTTGTGGGCAACTTTAAGCAAATGGATTTGCATGAATGAACATTTGTTGTAGAAAACTCCCATGCAGTTCATTGAGAATTAACATTAAACTTCTTTGAAATATATATTTAAGAGAAAGTTCGGGGAAAATGCACTGCAGCAATCACTCACTTTATCAAAATAATTTTCTTTCAATATTAACTGCCTTGGTAAACGCTAACGCTTGGGAACGCTAACTGGATGCATTGAATGAAACTGATCATTCTGCAATTGTGCGCGATAATTTGCGTGTTGTATTACATATTTTATCGAGGTTTATGTGAATAATTAGGTTTTTTCTGTATTAATGTATGATACAGCAGCTGTCTATACCGTATCGCGATGTTACTTTTTAGTCACCATATTTATCAACATAATGTTCTTGTATACAATACTCCCATTGTATATAAAACAAGGGAAAACTTGGTTACAATAAACGCCCGTACAACACATCCTCTCCCCCTAATGTATCCTACACAAAATTGCGTGTTTTACCGATTTCCTGATTTTGGGGTCACAGTGACCTGAATCTATGACCTTGACCTCAATTTTGGTATGTGACACATACATGCATTATCTCCCCCTATCTGACCTACAGACCTTGACCTGATGATATCACTGCTCCGCATTGTGTGAATAAGTGAATTATAAATCCGCCATCTTTGGACTACACAGGTGCAAACTGTCATTCAGTTGGCATCGATACACAGTGCATGATGGGATAGAAAGAAGGATAAAACGTCACATTGACCTTGACCTTCCCATCGCCTCAATTTTGGTACGCAATTAATCTTTTCGTTATAAGGAATTCACTCACAGATAATTGCAAGTTTCAAGGATTTACTGATTTTTAGGTCACAGTGACCTTTGACCTCGACCTCAAATATTGTACGCGACACATCGTATTCGTACAGGGTATTCGCTCGCAAAAAATTGGAATTATGTATAGAAAACCTTCACAGATATCGACCGGACACGAACAGTTCAATGATTTTCTGATTTTCAGGTCAGTGTCCTTTGTCCTCTGACCTTGACCTCTATTTTGGTACGCAACACATCGCCCCCCCCCCATAAGTTATCCACTCACTGTAGATAGAAAACTGTCCCATATATAGATCGGACACGAACGGACGGACAGATGGACGCTAGACCAGACGAACGAACGAACGGTCTCGCCATCACATAATTTCTCCGCCTGAAAATACAGTGGAAAAGCTTTTCTGAAATTACTGAATCTGAGGTTCGCTTTGATTGGCACTGTTCGTGTCAGTAGCATACATGCTGCACTTACGGCTTTAACAGCAGAACACCAGCTATCACATGGGAGTGTGACTAACGTTACAGGACCTACGAAGTAGGGTGGTCACCTAAGTAGGTCAAAATGTACTGGTCAAAAGTAGGTCAGCTCAGAACTTGCTGGTAACAGTCCCCTAATGCACGTCCATGCCAAAAACCAAGGTTCTAATGTCAACGGTTCTCCTTATTTTGCCGGATAAAGGATTCGGATGGACTGACTCACTCATTGCCGGACAATTTGCAAATGAGAGCTGTGGCTGTTCTCCAGAGGTTTTATTGATCTGTAACATATACTTCAGGTCCACAGGTCCTGTCTTGGATTGAACTATTATGATATGTTTATAGTCCGCTTTCGCATGTGATAATGGCATTTGAAATAATAGCTGTCGAATATCAAAGCCATAGTTCAAATATGAGAACAGAAAGTCTACGAATCAAACAATCAAGGAATGAATTTAATGGGAACGATTGTGGACAAACCGCTGGTGTAATTAAGACCTTATTTATTTATTCTGATATATCTATTATGTTTCCTGGCTGACATATCACGCATACGTTCAAGCTGACGGGACATGAAAAAGGGACGACAAACAATCGGATACGAGATTGTATTGTAAACCAAATATCGATCTACTGTTAAGAATGACG
>JAVTVY010045257.1:0-21190 GCA_036873755.1 Hanleya hanleyi | reverse complement strand
GTACATTTTCACTGGTTCGACTGTGGATCACATGGTCCTTCCTTGACATGTCAGTGAATGGTGAGCATTTTCCTGCCGGAAGTTCGGTCTGGTGTTAATATTCGGAATATCTCTTATTGTTGTTAAACCGATTTAAAATTATATGGTAAGATATATGTGAGATATCTCAATAAATAGAAAATTATCCTAACATTAGTCCACCATCTGAAAGCAAATTCGGCTCATTTTGGTGAGAACTCACATGATTTGGAAGTAAAATACCCTTCAATTAGCCACTTATCCAATTTAGTTGACCTGGATCTTTGAGCGGGAGAAAGGATTGTAACGTAAACACGACGAGTGTGTGTAAGCTTGCAAGGAAAGAAAATATTTTTTTTTCTTCTAAATTTTAATTTCATGGCGTTCGGAATTGGTTCTAACTATTTACCGTAAATGGTCTTCCGATTTTTGATGCAGAGATTCTTTTGTGGACTACAACTGCAGGCTGAATATCTGATCTTAAGGAAGTTCCAGGCAAATTCGATTTCACGTTCACTGCGCATGTTTCTGCGCATCTATTCAAGATTGAGATATTTCAAGGAAATTTTATAAAAAAAGGAAAATTAAAGCCTTTAAGAGAACAGTTGTGAAAGGATGTTTGAATCTGACCGAGCGGAATCATGGTAATTTGGCCTCATGACCATAGTTTTCCATGTTGGCATTCTACTGTATTGAAGAAAAGCCTTGTTACTCCCCCCCCCACCCACCATTTTTATTAGATTTTTTGGTTCTGCTTTGTTCCAGAAAACTATGGAAGAATTTTGGTGAACTGACATTTTATCTTGCTAGAAATTATAAGCTTATTGTATGAAAATACATGTATTTTTCATACAATTCCTATTCTGTGGTAGTAAACCATTATAGTGGACCATATAACTTCCTAGATTATGCAAAATGAAGCCTGGTGACCTCTGAATTTTATCCTTCATTTTAAATGTTGAAGGTTTGAGCTACCTCTTGTTCAAATTTAAAAATAGTGGCATTTTATTTTCGAACTGTTTGGAACCTTTTTAAACCTGGATTTTGGATTCACTTGATATATTATTCAAGTGGACTCATTTTGACAATATTTGCATGATCACTGGTACAAATGAGCATGGGAAAATTCAATATGGCCTCCGTAGGGGAGATTGGGGCACAGTTGGACAAGCCGTGTACATGTAGCTCCTTTGTTAAGTACAGGAAGCACGATACAATATTATCAGCAGAAAGATACCACCCCCACACAACACCTATATTGATTACAAATAAAAACTATCTTTGGACAAAAATAGGGACAAAAAATCGCTTTTGAGCAGTCCAAGTAAATTTTTATGACTGAGGATGATATTTTGTTTTAAGTTTTCAGCAGTACTTCATTGCTGTTTTGTTCATACTGAGAGAGGATGGACAAAGGTATCATTTAAATTATATTGATTTATTACCTCAAATGTATGTATTAGTTTTTTCCTAAAACGGAAAATATGATGCACCCGGGGCGGACTGGGACACTTTTGCCGGGACACACTGGGACAATAGTAATCAACTGGTGAAATTTACTTTCATCCTAAAGTGCTACTAAACTGCATTATATTGTTTCCTAGATGGTAGTAATTGCTACTTCTATCAGAATTGATGAGTTTTACTAACACTTTCAAAGTCAAATGCTTTCGTTGGAATGAGAATCACACAAAGTATTTTTCCCCATAAATTTGGTCCCTGGGAAATATTTTACGTATAGCAGGGGTCAAAAATAGCAACTAACTTAACCATCGCTATTGAATTTTCTAAACCTCCTATGAAACATATTATTATATACTTGACATGAATTTTTTTTGATTATTGTCCCATCGCACCTCAGTGGGTGTCCCAGTGTACCCCATAGTGGGGCAAACTGAGACACTTTTTTACGTTTTTAAAAACTAATTCTGGAGAAATTAATAACACATATTTCAGAATTTCTTGTGTGAGTATATAATACTAAATATAAGTTATAATGAGAGTATAGAAGGCTATACTACAGAACAATAATAACAAAAAGGTGAAAAATGTTTCAGTGTACCCCAATCTCCCCATAAATGTCATCCAAAACTTACTCTGAAGTAGACAAAGTTACCCATAACAACTAATTCTAACTGTTAACCAATGCCATTTCTCACTGCTAAACAAGGCAAGCTTCCGAACTTTATAACTGAACACACCTGGGTCATTGTGGATCCTTAACCATGAGATTGGAATCTTGGGAAATTCAAAATGGCGGCAATAAAAATAGTGACATTTTATTTTCGAACTGTCTGGAACCTTTTTAAACCTGGATTTTGGATTCCCTGTACATCATTATTCTACTACCGCTACTGATAAGGAGGATAATGATATGACAGATCCAACCCACCTTAATGCAGACCTTTCGTCCGAGTCTCCAAAGGATCGCGACTTTTATCAGTCTATATGATAGATATATTTCGGACAGCCGAGCAAGGCCATCGATGAATGTAGAATCGGCTATACCCGATTAACTCAGGAACATTCACTAAAAAAGGTACCAGCCTCAAGGTGTATTCCATGCCACGAAGATCGACTGATCGACTGTATAGATTTTACGATTGTAAGAGATTCTTTTTATCAAGCAGTTACTTCAGAACTCGGGTAAAAGAAGACAGTATTTTCGGTTATTTGAAAGAAAACGGTTGTTGTATAAATTTTATTATTATACCTCATGTAAATTCGTAATGTTTTCATTCGTTGACAGCGTGTCACGTGTCATTCTACAAATCGTGTTGTTCAGTGATGATCCAGCCATATCTTGCCTTACCGTTGAATGAATGTCATGTACAAAGGCAGAGCGTTGAACATGACATTTGTTCCACGGCGACATCTGCCGGACCAAAATTTTCCTCCGATAGTGCGCGCGCCAACATACTTCCCGAAACGAAGATTGATGTGTACGTTCGTCGACCTGATGTTTGTGCGTCGGCCCGTTGGTGATAGAAATTAGTGAATGTGGTTTGGTAATTGACTGAAATAAATTTGGCATATTTTGAAAAGGTACGTAAGATCACAGAGAACGTTACTCATCCAAATTATGCGATTGAGTCGACAAACAAGCCGAGATCGAACAGCCGATCTTGTAGCTCCGGTGTAGCCTTGTTCTATATTACGTGAGAACGTTGTTCTCACGTAGTATAGAACAAGGCTACACCGGAGCTACCGATCTTGACACGGCGTTTTGAAATCAACAACGGTCACGCAGTGTTTAACACGATAAGCCAAGTGCAGAATCGGGGGAAGTGGTGCAGAATCGGGGGAAGTGAGTACCGGTAGCTATGAATCTTAGCTATTGCTCGGATGTTTTACGTACCGTACGTACTAAAAATAAAACATACGGTATAATTCGCGCTCGTTGTACATCACTTGTCTCGAGCTGACAAATCGTGATTACAAGCGTCTGGTCCGTCATTCATAATTCAGCCGTCGTCCATTAGAGAATATCCGCGTCCATAATCCAAAGACCTATTCCATATTCCATATAACAGTATTAGCACCAAATTCAAAAGACAATCATAGTATACATAAACATATGCTTGTTTCCTGCAAGAGAGAAGCGGTCAACAGTTTTCAATGATGCCGGCAAGACATCATGATGTTCCAAAAATATCAAATCCGTATCGCTGATCAGTATTCTTAATCCATAATATTCGTTATAGAGTCGTCATCTAAAAAAAAAGATGTATCTCAGTCACGCTTTGATTGTGACTGTTCATATGAGTACCATGAGGATCTTGAAGTACATGGGTTCATACGGCCCCTAGCCCCGGGTTAAGCGGAATTAGACACAAGTTACGAAACGTAACGCCATAGATCTTGCCCGCTACGCTCGTATTTTGCTATCAGCATGCGATATGTATCGCCAGATTTGAGAAACTTTGAGTGGAGGCGCTTGGCGGTGTAGCCCTGTTTTATAAGTTTCTGCAACAATGTTTTGTGACGTTGATTAAAATCGTTACATAGGATCTAGCAAATGCTACTAGGCGTGATATGTATCCAGTCCCACTGGAATATTACTGTCCAGGAAGGGATAGTTTACGATGTCGAAATTGTAAGGCCCGCTTCATTGTTATCGAGATATAGGTCTAAATATGATGTGCCTGTCCCAACATGCAATAATTGTATAATGTATGTACATGTTTTGGCTGTACTGTGTTGATTACTTCTGGATTGCATGATTATTACCTTGTTTTTGTAGGAATACTTAGAATTTCGTTTGATCGTCTCTATATAGCTGAAATATTGCAGAACGCGACGTTGAACCTCAATTCTCTCTCTCTCTCTCTCTCTCTCTCTAAAGTAATATTTATTGTGTTATTCCGATTATTGCTTGCATCAACTCTGTTTTGTGCATATACCAGCTATTCACCTGAAGAGAGTACCTCATGCAGCAATGTTTTTTTTATGAACATAACCCCACTCGTTCCTGGCATACGTGACCATCTCTAATCGGCTTAAACGGTCCATCGAGTAAGGTAATATCAGCGTTGTTCAATTTATTGCCTTGTATTTATTTTTCAGTCGATTATGATGCGCTACATTAAAGGAAAATCACGCTTCGCCATCTGCTATTATTATATGTATGCTCGTCTCACGACCTGATGGTCGAAACTCGTGCAGCCAGAGGGGGTCGTAAGTAACTTCCCATTTGCAGGGTTCGATAAAGTTTTATCTGTAGTAGCGTTTTTATTTATTTCTTTACTGTTTATTATTGTGATTATAATTTCACCAGTCCCTGCCAGTTTACGTATATTTTGTATTAAACTCGCGCATGTGTGACTTATACCTTGTATTGACGAGCTATAATATGCTAGAATGTACCGATAATCCTGTAATATTATCAGATTAACCACCGATCGCCCGACGCGGAACAATAGCCATGTTAAGCCGTCTATTCATTGGTAATCATTTGCAGTGGATTTTCCTCGAAGTTAACTGAGTGAACAGGTAATTTGTGTATGAGGCTAATAGTAGGCAAGCGAAGTGATGAAAAATGCTTTTGATGCCATCGCGTGTTAAAAGCAATCAGCCATGCTTAATCAACTCTACATGTTATGGGATTAAGATATGACCGGATGACTTTCTCGTTTTGACCTTAAAGGTCAGGTGGGTTCAAATCAGAATATTTGATCAAACTTTTCGTGATAGTTTGGTAATGGAAGATTGAAGCTGGCTCAATCTTTAACACTTGATATATTATTCAAGTGGACTCATTTTGACAATATTTGCATGATCACTGGTACAAATGAGCATGGGAAAATTCAATATGGCCTCCGTAGGGGAGATTGGGGTACAGTGGGACATAGGGCACAGTTGGACAAGCCGTCTACATGTAGCTCCTTTGTTACAGGAAGCACGATACAATATTATCAGCAGAAAGATACCATCCCCACACAACACCTATATTGATTACAAATAAAAACTATCTTTGGAAAAAAATAGGGATAAAAAATCGCTTTTGAGCAGTCCAAGTAAATTTTTATGACTTAGTATGATATTTTGTTTTAAATTTTCAGCAGTACTTCATTGCTGTTTTGTTCATACTGAGAGAGGATGGACAAAGGTATCATTTAAATTATATTGATTTATTACCTCAAATGTATGTATTAGTTTTTTCCTAAAACGGAAAATATGATGCACCCGGGGCGGACTGGGACACTTTTGCCGCGACACACTGGGACAATAGTAATCAACTGGTGAAATTTACTTTCATCCTAAAGTGCTACTAAACTGCATTTAGTCCAGTCAAACTGAGCTTTGACCCATCACAAATTGCAACAGAATTGTTTTTGCTGCAGTGCATTTGCGAAAGGTCTCTAGAATAACATACTAAAAGTCTACAAACAGATATGCATGGGAAATATATTAAATTTCAAGTTGAAATTTGAGGTATTTTTCGCGAAATTTCAGTGTTTAGCTGTCTCTTGCTCCTATAAGAAAACCTTGTACTTGGTACCAAGCGTGAAAGAAATGGGTCATTACTTACACTCATTCCATTCGTTATCATATCAAGGTTATACTCAGCCTAAAATAATAACCTTGCACGAAAATATTTATGGAGAAATTCAAAATGGCGATGTCTGGGGTCATTCTAAATCTGAACTTTTTACCATTTTCATGACAGTCCAGGCAATCTATCTGGGGTTTTTTAGCTGGACCCAAAACAAATTGCAACAGAATTCTTTTCACTGGTATGTATTTCTAATAGGTTCCCAGAACAACATACTAAAAGTCTACCAAAATCTATTTGGTGGAGATACGACTTTTTTGAAAACAAAGATACGCCATTTTATAATACATAATAGGCCATTATGCCTCATATAAGCAAGGTAGAATATTGTTTTTTCCGTGAATAAGGACAGTTTATCATCCAGGAATCCAATTAATACATGACCCAGGGTAAAGTATGCCATGGTGGTGAAAACATGTGTCTTCCCGGTGGATTTGCTCATAAGCGTAGATAGCAAACTGATAGTTCAGCATCAGGCTATATGAATTATACATGGTAATATTCAGTCAGTTAACATTTTTGCCATTAGCATAATCATCTGAAAGAGGAATTCTCTCCCAAAATAAATGAAATGACAAGCTGTGATATATTTTCCGTCAACCGATAACTCTCACAGACAATATTTCCATAAACCCACTCATGGAGATATCTCTCTATTATCACAACACGTGCCTTGTTGAAAAATACAGCTCTGCAAACCATTAATGATCTATCGCAATTGTGTGTCAGATATGTTTTGACGAAAGGAGAATAATTATGCAGATCCTATCATCTAATTGTCAAACAAATAATAATCTAGGTTATAGGCAAACTTGATGTTCTACCATGACGTTCTACCATGCCATTTACCATGTTTCATTTTACATTTTCAACAATATAGGCCATGCTCCTACAGATGCATCTACTTCAGCTGCAATCTTTCTTGCAGTTGCACCTGATAACCTCAAAGAGTGCCAGTGGAACTGGTGGCAGTTCAGTTTTCACAGAGAGAAGCCGTCCACCCTCATTCTTGTGGCTGCAATGGATGGGCTTCCCCTTTCCACTCTAAACAAGCGAACCTCGATACTTAGCTGATGCTGATGTTGGTGGAAGGCTTTGAATGCCAGTATGCCGGCACCTCTTTCCACATCCCTTATATGTTCATATATGGTTCGTTTTTGTCACAGAAATGCTTGTATCTCATGCAGCCAATTGCTTCGTCAGGGTTACCATTGTATAAACACACAAGCACCTGCAATAGATAACCTCAATTGGGACTCCCAATGGCCTGGTTGAACACTTCAGCTTGTTGGCGAAATAGCTCATCGAGCGTTGTTTTCTTTACGGCCTCACATTTGCCAATCCCATATGGTCAGTATACTGTGTCACAGCCCTGAATGGCATGCAGCATATTTGTCCAGACTTACATTCCCAGCACAGACTTTGTCTTCTTGACATTCCGAACTATCCGTTTCTTTGCATTTTCTCTTGGCTGAAAGTAGATGTCATTGTCATCCATGTCTGCATGCAAACAGAGCAGAATTAACAGGTCAATATCATAACCAACCAAAGTTTTGACGCTTTCAGTCGATTAAACGGCAGCTTTTACAATAAAAACATCTGCATATGAAACATCCCGCCCTTTCCAACTGGTTACTCATAAGAGTAATGAGCTGCTAATTGTTGACGTTGTTTGCTAGGAATTCGTCTTTCTTTGACTGAATGACCATGTCACTAGCGAGGCCGGAGAGTTTGGAATGTCAAGATGACAAAGGTTGTGCTGGGAATGCAAGTCTGTACAAATATGTTGCTTGTGCATGCCATTCTGGGCTTTGACACAGTGTTCCGACTATATGGCATTGACAAATGTGCTGCCTTGAAGAAGACATCTGTCACTGAGCTATTTCGTCAACAAGCTGAAGTGTTCATCCAGGTCATGGGAGTCCCGACGAAGGTCATTTATTGCAGCAGCATAGAAAACGCTTATATGTTTATACAGTAGTAACCCAGACGAAGGAATTGACTTGAGGGGAAGACCATCCATTGCAGCCACAAAAATGGGAGTGGACAATTCAATCGGTTTCTCCCTGCGAAAACTGATCTGCCACCAGCTTCAGGTGTTACTTGAGGTTATCAGGTGGAACTGCGGCTGATTGCGGCTGAAGCAGATGCGCCTGTAAGGATCATGGCCTGGATTGTTTAAGTGTGTGTGAAGAATGCAAAAGACTGAGCTGTGCAAACTCATCAAACCCAGACCTTTGAAAATGACATTGGCGAATACTGGTATTGGGATTGATAGTGCTGTGAAATATTCCTCAACTTATGACAGTGTTCATGAGGAATAACAATAAAAGACATCAACTATATGTATGAGAAGTCACTTCCCCTAATAATGTTACCATGAAAGAGAATGTAAAATGAAACTTGATAAGTTATGCCGTCAACTTTGCTTATAATTCAAGTATTATTTGATGTTTGATGATTAAATGATATATTAGGATCTGCATAATTATTCTTCTTTCATCAACAACATTTGTCTTACAAACAATTGTGATGGATCATAAATGTTTGGCAGATTGTCGTTATATATCTGAACCATTGCTAAACGCGACGCTGAATCTAATTTCTCTCTCTCTAATGATTGGCAAGGCTGCATTTTTTCAACAAGGTGCAGACACTATTGAACGTCGGACCTGACACTTGCTACGTGCTTGTGATAATAGAGTTATATCTTTATAAGTTGATGGAACTATTGTCTGTGATTGTCATAGGTTAAAAGAAAATATATCACAGCTTGTCAGTTCCCTTTCGGATAACAATGGTGATGGAAATAATGCCAACTGGCAGGATATTACCATGTATTATATACCCTCGTTTTGCTATCTACTTTTATGAGCAAATCCATTGGGAATGCAAATGTTTTCACCACCATAAAATAATGTATCCTAGACAATCATGTATTTATTGGATTTCTGGATGATAAACTGTCCTTATTCCGAGACAAACCAATATGTTCTATCTTCTTGTATGAAGCGTGATGGTGTATCTTTGTTTTAGAAAAAGTCGTATCTCCACCAAACAGATTATCGTAGACTTTTAGTATGTTGTTCTGTGGACCTATTGTAAATGCATACCAGTGAAAAAACTTCTGTCGCAATTTGTTTTGGGTCCAACTAAAAAAAACAACAGATAGATTGCCTGGACTGTCATGAAAATGGTAAAACGTTCAGATTTAGAATGACCCCATACATCCACCATTTTGAATTTCTCCATAAATATTTTCGTGCAAGGTTATTATTTTAGGCTGAGTATAACCTTGATATGATAGCGAATGGAATGAGTGTAAGTAATGATCCGTTTCTTTCACGCTTACTACCAAATACAAGGTTTTCTTATAGGAGCAAGAGACAGACAAACACTGAAATTTCGCGAAAAATACCTCAAATTTCAACTTGAAATTTAAGATATTTCCCATGCGTATGGGATTGTAGACTTTTAGTATGTTATTTTGGGGACCTTTCTGAAATGCATAGCCGCGAAATAAATTCTGTTGCAATTTGTGGTGGGTTGACCCCAAAAATGCGTTAGATTTACTGGACTAATTATATTGTTTCCCAGATGGTAGTAATTGCTACTTCTATCAGAATTGATGAGTTTTACTAACACTTTCAAAGTCAAATGCTTTCGTTGGAATGAGAATCACACAAAGTATTTTTTCCCATAAATTTGGTCCCTGGGAAATATTTTACGTAAAGCAGGGGTCAAAAATAGCAACTAACTTAACCATCGCTATTGAATTTTCTAAACCTCCTATGAAACATATTATTATATACTTGACATGAATTTTTTTTTATTATTGTCCCATCGCACCTCAGTGGGTGTCCCAGTGTATCCCATAGTGGGGCAAACTCAGACACTTTTTTCACGTTTTCAAAAACTAATTCTGGAGAAATTAATAACACATATTTCAGAATTTCTTGTGTGAGTATATAGTACTAAATATAAGTTATAATGAGAGTATAGAAGGCTATACTACAGAACAATAATAACAAAAAGGTGAAAAATGTCTCAGTGTACCCCAATCTCCCCATAAATGTCATACAAAACTTACTCTGAAGTAGACAAAGTTACCCATAACAACTAATTCTAACTGTTAACCAATGCCATTTCTTACTGCTAAACAAGGCAAGCTTCCGAACTTTATAACTGAACACACCTGGGTCATTGTGGATCCTTAACCATGAGATTGGAATCTTGGGAAATTCAAAATGGCGGCAATATGTAATTTGTGTATTTTCGATATTATTTGCTACACGTATCTATATCTGACAGCAAATGGCTGCGGAAACGTCACTATGCGAGATCTTTATGGCCACTGAGGTGACACTTCCAAAGTGAACGCCGATTTCATCTGACCATGTGCCTGTGCCAACATGGTCGGAAATCTCTGTTCTTTTTACTAGTCCCAAAACTGGAAAGGAGGTCTGAAAAGTAGATATTAAAGCATATGTGGGTAAAATGTGGTATAGGGGTTTTTACATAATTTCGACCTGTTGATTCTAAAAATGGCGTATGCCACGCTGTATTTTGCGCTTTTAACCCAAAAATGTCAAAAATGTAATGGCCGCCTATTTCACCAGATATCTCCGTAATTCGTGACATTGTCCCAAGAATGCAAAATTATACCTCTCCCCTTCATCCCACACTCACGACACCTAATTGCTTAATGGGCTATTGGGGTAAACCTCAAATCGCTTTTACAATCTTCTACAATATTCACACATTCGATTTTCTAGAACTGGTTGTATGGCAGAAAAAAATATCTTATGAATAGTTATTTCGATTGAGGACGCTTCTTCATGGACAATGGCTGACTAGTGAATATCGGATATGATGCTTGTATTTTTGTAATTGCATATTCGCGAGAAACACCAGGTAATGCGGTCACATGCGATTCATATACCAGCGGGATGGATTCTAGCACTAGGTTACTGGGTTATTGTGATCCTTTTTGAATTCTCAGGCAATTATTGTGCATGGGTAAAATAGCGGTTTTTAGTCGAAGTACGGTCTGGTCTAATCGGTCTGGCGTCCCTTACATCTCGCATGCACAATTTCAAGTTAACAGAGCTATGATATCATCCCTCCTCTTCGATTCATGAATCCAATAGCGCTTGAGTCGGTGATAGGGGATGTGTGGTCGCGCCATTCTGGGCAACCATGGAGAGACGATTGCAGCTGGACAATTCTCTTTCGAAATCTTAATGTTGGTTGGTGTGGTCACCTCATGAACAAATAAACGAACGAATTACTCTCCGTTATAGCAATTTCTACTGATGCGATGAGAGCTTGTCAGAGCCGTCAAGCATTTGATGATACGTACCAGACTCCACATCGAGGGCTGTTTATTGGCGGTTGACAGATTGACAATTCAATCTATCGGCATGGCTTTATGTATGTATCCACGTCTTTAGCTATTATACATTGAAGTTTGCAATGAAGATATGTATAGTCATTCCTTGTGAAGGATTGGATTAACCAACTGCTAGCGAGTGAGTGAGTGAATAGGATTTAACGTCGTTTTCAACAATATTTTATGACTGAAATAGCGCCATCAAATTTCCTTTGTTGACGGGCAATTTTGTCAGTTATGCTATAAAACTGATAGGTCTGAGGATTCAAATCATGAGGTTTGGGGATTTGAACCAGGTCAGTGGGGCACTTCAGTTATAGAGCAAGGCGACCAGAGGTTGATTTTATATTGAATTTCCCCATTATGCTTTGCATCTGTGAATATGCAAATCACCTAATAAAGTCAAAAAGTTTCAGCCGAAAGAAAACCTATATGTAGATATTTAAAAAAATAGATGACTTATCCTTATTTGGAATCTCATTACCAAAATCACCTTTAGAGTAAATTCAAAGTACTTAAATTACTGATTTCGGGTTTACTTGCATCCGAGGAGTTTGTTAGTCCCATATTTGTGAATAGTTAAGGGAAGAAAGGTGGTTTTCGCTTTACATAGAGAATCGTCCTCAAGCTGTTCGGTTTGTAGGTTGTAGGGCCAAACTTTCACTTTTATCGAGAGGATATGAAATGGATTTTGTACAGCCTACATACTGAATTATAAGACACAAAATAATGAAGGGGTGCAGATGCACAAAAACGGATTTATGGCGCACCAAATTGGTACGTTGGCTTATTTTCGTATTTTTATGTACTTTTCGGTGCAGATTTTCTCTTGTTACAAAAATAGGACACCTTTAACCAAAAAACAATTTTAGCTATTTTGAACAACAAATAACTCTAAATATGATTTTGGTTAAAGTTGTCATAATTTTGCAACAAGAGAAAATGTCGACTGTAAATGAACCGAAAAGTGCAACAAGCAGGTTTGAATCACTGTAAGTCGTATTGAAATACGAATTTTTTTACTTTTTTTTTAGACTGCAATGCTTTAAGTCCTATCTTAGATAGCACCAGTCCAGCATTTAACATGGCCGATATATAGTTCAGCCCCCCACTTTGAAATGTGCTCCGCGGCTTTTGGGATGTAATCAGAAATGCCGCTATGTCCATGTGTTGACCGTCCCATATTTTTCTGTACATGCGTAATTTGTGCCTTGTAGTTTTTGTATGTGGCTCCGTAAAGCACCCTCGCCCATAATGGACAGATCCACATTTGTATGACACACCGTGCACGTGGCTGTCCTCTCATCGTGACGGGACAACCACAGTTTATAATCATCCAGTCTCTGACAGCCAATCTTCACTAAATTTGCATTTTGCCGACATCGGCAACTGTTTACATTCGCCCAACGCTAATTTCCTAAGCAACGCGACCGTCCTCATTTCACAGAGAGAAAAACATGTCACTGCAATTTGACCAATGGCGGCAGTTCTGGATATGTAAATTAGTACAGATGTCAAGAGCGTGAGCCAATCAGCTGTCGACATTTTGACCTCGACCAATACACGTCACAAAATATGAATAATTATTCAGCGGGAAAGAGTCACGATTTTGGTTCAACCAATGGACTACACAAAATATGTAAATGAGCTGTCTACCCTCGTTCCAATCCGGCGAAATTCGGTCACCAGTAAATATAAAAACAGCATTAAGACGTTTCATGGATGTTTGGATTTTTATTCCGCAATAAATTTCGCTGAACGTCAGAGAATAACTTAGCTTGTTCAACTCATTTCCGCGGAGATTGTACATTTATTTTCCCTGACTCTCCATGACCTTTCAAAGAAACTCCATGGCTTTTAGGGCCTGGAATACAAATTTCTATTTTCTCTGATTTTCCAGATTGCCTGTTATGAATGATGTAAGGGGCATCAAATGAGAACAGTCTCCGGGCAGGAGATCAAATCTACACATGTGCAGGAGAAAAATAAAACAAACTGAAATGCGATAACAGAGTAAACCCGACAAAAATGAGAATGCCATCCGGTCACATCTCAATCTGCCACGCCATGTAGAGTCCATCTTTTGGCTTGCTGGCTGGCCCAATTATTTGGGCCCATTGCGCCCCCTAAATATATTTCATGCCTCATCACGTCCTAGGAAGCTGATACTTACCACCCTATACAATGCATTGGATAAAAAAAAAAATATGTTAAAAAAATGACCACCATAATGATGTCAATGTGACGTTATTTTCAAAAAAATCATGTTTGGGACGACTTTTCGGTCAGATTTTTTAACTTTTTTTATTTATGTGTTTTCTTCGCAAAACTGCCTGATAAATTAGTTAATAATCATCTGATGTGGAATAAAATATTGTTTCCCCGCTTTTTAAGAAAAGTGACGCAAACAATAGTTTTCTGGTAATTTTCTGCTCGGGCTTTATTCAAATAGACTAAAAATGACCCCAATATGATAAACTACAAAGTCATGGATTGTCAGCTCTCAATTTTATGCCGTTGCCAAAACTGGACAGAAAGTTTGGTACTGGAGACGCAATGTCTCCCCCCCCCCCCAAAGGTCTGGTAGGGTTCAATTTCCCATAATGCGTTGCATCTGTGAATATGCAAATCATCTGTAGGTTAAAAAAGACCAGAACAAAAATAAAGCAAATTAAAAAACCCAATCGCAATTACTCTCCCTCTACGAGGATTTTGCAAAAAAAATAGATGCTTTATCCTTAATTGACCTCTAATGCCATTTGTGATCCCAAAAATGACCCAAAGTTCAAAAATGAGAATGTCATCCGGTAACATCCTAATCCTCACACCATGTACTGTTGATTAAGCCTGGATGACAGCTTTTAGCACGCAATGCCATCAAAACGATTTCAGATATTTTTAGGTTGGGTGGTTGTCAACTATAAATGAATATGGTAGGCCGTTTCAGTATTTAATCGGTTATTCCACATATGTTGAACACTTTTGCACATATGTACCAAAGAATTCCACATATGTGTAATAAACAGTTCTTAAATTGGAGCGACATGCAAGAGTTGGGAAAATTGACGTCTGGCGACTAAAATGCGACCAGATGATTCTACTAAGGCTACGTCCGAGAATCTACCGTTTTCTCGGGTCTGAATGTTAGATGTCGACGAATACTTTCCCGTAGAGTCATATGGTTGCTTTTTAGTCACCAGACGTCGTCAATTTTTCCCACCTCTTGCACATCGCTCCAATTTGTCGACACCTAACATTCACACGCGAGAATTCGGTGGATTCTCGGATGTAACCTTAGTATATATATCTCAGCCGCACGTTTATTGCTGCTGTTCATGTGGAGACAATGAAGTATCCACACGACCCCTAGCGGAATTTGATACACTAGCCCGGGAGCTGTGAGCTTAGACATATGTGCAAAAGTTTTAGACATATGTTGAAAAGTTTAAAGCATATGTGGAAAAGTTTTACCATCTGAGCTTTTTTTTCGTCTCATAGACGATCTGAGAAATTTGGAACAATAGCGCGGACACGAAAGCTTATAATGTTACTAATAGTACCCGGAACTAAACTATTGTAGATTCAAGGTTCATACCTAACCATCGTCTCTATACGCACCTTTACTCTTGTATCTAATGAAGATCGTAAGCTACAAACTGCAGTAACTACATGTATGTGTGGTATGGAGTACGATGGGCCCATACATGGAAATGAAAGGGGGAGCGAAGGGATGAGGGGGTCGTGCATGGATACAAAGCCTGATTTAGCAAAGCAACGGTTTCACATACAGAATCGAAATACGGTAGTATAAGAGTAATCAGGTCACAGATAGAGAAATACTCGGTCTCTTGGCCATTTCACGGTCAACCTTTCTCAATGCCATGTTGAGCAGCACATATGTTGAAAAAAACGATATGCAACATATGTCGAAAAGTTTTAAACTGACGTGAAAAAGATTTAGATATGTGGAAAAGTTCTATACGTACGTAGAAAAGTTTTGCACTTATGTTAAATAAATTAACTGTTTTTATGTATAAAAGAATTTTGCAAACGTTTAAAACTTTTCACATAAAACTTTTGAATTTTTGGTGAACGTCATACGCCATAAGTCTTTCGATTATTTAGGCTGAAATTTTTTCATGGACGACGGCTAAATATATAACGTTGGATCTGGCGCTTGCTATTTGATCGATCTCATAATCTAACGTGTAACATATCAAATGAAAGAGAGTTAAATGTTAGATCGCTTTCACTAATATTTGAGCTACAGTGTATATAGCTACGCGCAATATACATGTCGCTCCATCTAAAGATAGTCAAAAGTCCAACCATGAATGAGAAACTTATTAGAAGACTTTCAAAGTAATTCCCTATCTCCTAACCTAGGAAAGGGTGATAATCTACTGAAGGAAAAAAAAACAGACAAAAACATGGAAAATAGCCGCCAAAGCCAAAAACATCAGCGGAATACACATTGGAGCCCTACAGGTATCCATGAATCAGTTTTGAATGACCTATTATACAACGTCTTACTATAGTCTGGTGAATCACAGCATATCAAACCCACTCTACTCTGAAGAATGAGAGTGTCTTGGGATTCCGAAATTACATTTCAGAATGTGTACATGTATGGAATAAATAAAGAAATATTGAACCAAATCAATCAAACTTTTCAGGTCTAATATAATTCAGTAGTCTCGTTTAATTTGTGTTAGATGCGATCGCTGATACAACAATGGTTGTAACAGTCTGACATTTCTTCACTGTTTATTTCACCTCAGATTACTATTTACTAAATTTATTAATTTATAATGCAGTATGTTTTGCAGAAAATTGCGTAGACGAAAAATCGGGCAGAAAAATCGGCCGAAATAAACCTTCTGTGCAAATTCTGTGGCTGTCTGATTTTTGTTTTACATTTTCTGGTAGAAGTTATGGTGTAGTTCAGTTACCTAGTCTCAATAATAGGAAATATATTCAGGAGTGGAGTGAAATCAGCCCCCCCCCCCCTCCCCCAAGCTGCGGTACTCATATAATCGCACAGGTTACATTTTCACACTTATTATTTAGAATAGAAATCTTTGTGATCACCGCAGCGCCATTTGACAAAGCCTTGCTCCAACTTTTGCTGGACATTTAATTTTTTTATATATGGTCATACGATTATTGTCCCCCGCCGCAACGCGGCCGGGGACTTTAAAATGGTTCTTGCTTCTTTGTGTCCGTGGATGTCTGTGTGTCCGTCCATGTCTGTTCGAAGCGATAACTTCCTAACGCTTTGTTGGATTCTTCCGAAATTCGGAATATGCATTCCTTGCGGCAAGACGCCAGTCCGTGTTGCATTTCAGCAACATCTGCCCGAAGGTGGCGCCACTAGTTCTTGCTTCTTTGCGTCCGTGGATGTCCGTGTGTCCGTCCATGTCTGTTCGAAGCGATAACTTCCTAACGCTTTGTTGGATTCTTCCGAAATTCGGAATATGCATTCCTTGCGGCAAGACGCCAGTCCGTATTGCATTTCAGCAACATCTGCCTGAAGGTGGCGCCACTAGTTCTTGCTTCTTTGCGTCCGTGGATGTCCGTGTGTCCGTCCATGTCTGTTCGAAGCGATAACTTCCTAACGCTTTGTTGGATTCTTCTGAAATTCGGAATATGCATTCCTTGCAGCAAGACGCCAGTCCGTATTGCATTTCAGCAACATCTGCCTGAAGGTGGCGCCACTAGTTCTTGCTTCTTTGCGTCCGTGGATGTCCGTGTGTCCGTCCATGTCTGTTCGAAGCGATAACTTCCTAACGCTTTGTTGGATTCTTCCGAAATTCGGAATATGCATTCCTTGCGGCAAGACGCCAGTCCGTATTGCATTTCAGCAACATCTGCCTGAAGGTGGCGCCACTAGTTCTTGCTTCTTTGCGTATGTGGATGTCCGTGTACGTCCGTGCATGTCTGTTCGAAGCGATAACTTTCTAACGCTTAGTTGGATTCTTCCGAAATTCGGCATACGCATTCCTTGCGACAAGACACCAGTCCGTATTGCATTTCAGCAACATCTGCTTGAAGGTGGCGCCACTAGTTCTTGCTTCTTCGTATCCGTGAATGTCCGTGTACGTCTGTTCGAAGTGATAACTTCCTAATGCTTTGTTGGATTCTTCCGAAATTCGGAATATGTTTACCTTGCGACAAGATGCCAGTCTGTATTACATCTCAGCAACATCTGCCTGAAGGTGGCGCCACTGGTTCTTACTTCTTTGTGTCCGTGGATGTTCGTGTACGTCCGTGCATGTCTGTTCGAAGCGATAACTTTCTAACGCTTTGTTGGATTCTTCCGAAATTCAGCATTCGCATTCCTTGCGACAAGAGGCCAGTCCGTATTGCATTTCAGCAACATCTGCCTGAAGGTGGCGCCACTAGTTCTTGCTTCTTTGCATCCGTGGATGTCCGTGTACATGTACGTCTGTTCGAAGCGATAACTTCCTAAAGTTTTGTTGGATTCTTCCAAAATTATAATACGCATTCCTTGTGACAAGACGCCAGTCCGTATTACATTTCAGCAACATCTGCCTGAAGGTAGTGCCACTGGTTCTTGCTTCTTTGAGTCCGTGGATGTTCGTGTACATCCGTGCATGTCTGTTCGAAGCGATAACTTCCTAACGCTCTGTTGGATTCTTCCGAAATTCAGCATTCGCATTCCTTGCGACAAGAGGCCAGTCCGTATTGCATTTCAGCAACATCGGCCTGAAGGTGGCGCCACTGGGTCAAAATAGATTTTTTTTCCGTGCACATCTGTTCGAAGCGATAACTTCCTAATGCTGTGTTGGGTTATTCCGAAATTCGGAATACGCATTCCTTACGACAGGACGCCAGTCCGTATTGCATTTCAGCAACATCTGCCTGAAGGTGGCACCACTGAGTTTCTCTTCTTCTTGTCCGTTCCAGTCAAAATGGGCCTTCAATTTTGCTATATGAAATCATTCTATTCCACATCATATGATTTTACCCTAAAGCTTTTGCATGAACCATATTTTATTTCAGAAGTATAATGTGAAATAACTGGCGGGGAAATCCCCGCAGTACTAAATCCCTGATTTTTGAATTTCGTGTCATCTTAAACGAAGGACAACATTCCCTTCAATTTTGCTAACAAATAATTGTATTGCACATCATAGGATTTACCCTGAAGCTTCTGCACGAATCATTTGTCTACACACGTATATTACTATATTAATTACAACTGTGTTCCTAATGTTTGGGTGCACACTGTGCATATGATCAATTTCCTGAATTGAACTGAATTCAACCTTGCTGGTCTTCAGACTGACAGATGATGGCATGCAGTTGTCAGTGCAGTTGTTCATGTACAGGGAGCTTTCTATGAATGAGTTGCAACCCCAAAGGCTTAAAATTTATCAGGCACAGACCCATGTTTTTACCCCTCGGCCATTTTTGGCCATGGGGTATTGTCATCATCTTGTACGTCCGTCTGTCCGTACGTCCGTTCGTGAGCGAGATAGCCGGAAAACTGTTTCGCTGATGAATTCCAAATTTGGTATGCTTATTTGTCTGGTCAAGGACCAGAAGCCTATAGAATTGGGACCTGATTGGGTGGGAACCTTAGCAGCCATCTTTAATTTCATGCCAAATGGATAATGATCCATATCTCAGAAACCATTCAACTGTTCAATACGAAATTTGATATACATCATCGATACATCAAGCAACTTTCAACGAATTACCAAACAAGCTTTTCTGATTAGCTGGGAACCCTGGATGCCATCTTTAGGCTGGTTAAAATAAATTTCCTGTTTAGCATCATTTTTTTATATAAATCTGGGTAGGGAGGGCGGATTTTTTTTTTTTTTTTATTTTTTTTTTAGTGGCTTGTGTGAATAAAATCATCAATAAACCTTGCCTGAATAGTTGACTTTCTGCTCTGAATAAAGTAGGTGGCATCCATCGTCCTGCTCTGCTGTTTGCCTTCATAATTGTAGATTTTCAAAACGTTGGTTGTCCACAAGTACAATAATAGATGTGGAAATTCTTTATGAATGAACTTGGCAGATAACGAATGACATTTTCGCAACTTTGAAGCGCCCACGCTTCACAACTCAGCATGCTCGGTTATCTACAAACTGCGGACTTGGGCCTCGGAAACGGACATTTGAGTCGAAAACGGACTTTTAGGCAAAAAAAAAAAACAGGAAATTTTTTTTAACCAGCCTTAATTCATACGAAACCGATAATGACAGCATACATATCTCGGTTACCATTCAATTGTTTTATATGAAGGTAGGTATATATCATCAATACATCCACATACTTTGAATTGGGACCTGATTGACTGAAAACCTTTGGTGGCCATCTTTAATTTAGGCAAAATCATTAATGATCTATCTCTTATTCCGTTGGAGTGCTCAGTGGAAAATTTGGTATACCCGGTACATCATTGATGCGTCAAGAGACTTACGATGAATGACAGATCTGGTTTCTCTGATTGGGCGGAAATCTTGGCGACCATCTTTAATTTATTCAGAATCTTTAATGATGTTTATCTCTGATACCATTCAAATGTTCTATACGAAACTTGATTTACAGCATCGATGTATGAATGAATAACCACATTAGTTCCTCTGAGTGATGGGAAGGATGGGCAACCTTCTTTAATTTATGTAAAATCATTAATGATCTCTATCTCTGAAACTGTTCAAATGCTCAATGTAAAATTTGATATACATTATCGATGCATCATCTCGGTTACTTCTACACGATGTGCCTAGGATACAGTACTATACTATACCCAATTTTTTGTAATTCAACATCGCAGAAAACGACCATCGATTGCGTTTTCAATGGTAAAAGGGTTAGGAAAGAACTAAAAATACACTTCAATCCAGAGTGATTTTGATTGACGCCAGAAATCGCTCAGAACGCTTCTTCGGCGATCTAGACCCCAGGAGCATCTGGGGCATGGGCGGCCCCTGGATCCTCACCTAAAGTGCAATGATAGTGGCTGTACCACTTTGAATTTGCTTCCGACGCCCCTGTATTAACAGACAGTGTCAACGTACTGTTCCAGCTGTCTCCCGTTCAGTGATTGGTCATTCGACCCCGCCATTTTAAACTAATACGAGCATTTTCATTGGATCACTATTAGATAAGACCCACCCCAATCTTCATACACAACCACGTGACTGTCTCAGTTGACTGATGACATAGCACGGCCTCGTTTTTGATTTCAAAATCTGCCGTCTAACTGGGAAAATGTGGTTGCTGCTGCATCAGCCGATCATTAGCCCGGCCCCTGTAGAGGATACTATAGGCTAATACATGTAGGCTACCATGCCATGAGATGATGCTTGGGATTGCATTTCGCTCACTTGCACCTACAGGTGGCGACAACTGGTGGCAATTTAAAATTTGGTTTCCGGGCAGTAGGTTGAGGATGCCTTCAGCTTCTCGTCAAATTTGGTTTGCAGATAATGCCTTGAGATGTCACTTGGGGATGCTTCTCGGTGCTTCACTGCATGGAAACTATATCACAGAAGCAATCAACTTTCAGTCAATCGTTCTGAGTTGATCTTAAAACTTGGCAAGGCAGAAAGACCCTTCCACATCCATTGCCTATGAAGCAGCAGTTGCCTCCCTCATGTATATCCCCTAAGACCAACAATGCTAAAAAATATTGCTGCCATTTCGGCGGGGGACCTAGCATCCTCTGGCTGCTTGTTTTATTT
>JAVTVY010045256.1:0-20008 GCA_036873755.1 Hanleya hanleyi | reverse complement strand
ACGAATATGAAACATGCAAATGGTGGCCTCTGATTGGATAAGAATGTTCTTGAATTGTAAATATACCCAACGCGGCTATATTGCGTAACATTGGGGAGAATAAACTATATGAAAAAAACTTCTTGTTGTTGTTGTTCTCTCATGTGTCATCCTTGTTGTTGTTGCTGTTGTTGTTCTCTCTCCGGTCTATATCATGGCGTTATGTTAGAGTGTTAAGGTGTAACGACGAGCGTTGACGGGCATCACTGCATTTCGAAGAATTAGTGACAATTCCATGGAATATCAGAGCTTCTGATCTATTTCCCCAGGGCGTTGAAGCATTAAGAATGGTGTTGGTGGGCGTTGCTACAAGATGACACCTCACACGGTCCATTTGGACCACGGATGGTCCATCTCTACACCAAATACCTCCTTTCACTGCCCCAAAATGCTCACTTTCGCTACTACTCCTACTGATGAGGTCACCAATGACGTCACAGATGACGCGAACATACCTCAAATCGGAATGTACACCCCGAGAGCTACAAAATGACACCTCACACGACGCATTCGGACTAAGGATGGTGCATCTCTACACCAAACTCACCCTCACGCACCCACAAATTGTCCACTTTCGCTACTACTCGTACCGATGACGTCATCAATGACGTCACAGATGACGCGGACATCCCTCAAATCGGAATGTACACCCCGAGAACTACAAGATGACACATTCCAGGACGCATTCGAACCGTGAATAGCGCATCTCGATCCCAAATACCTTCATGTACTGCCCGAAAATGACCACTTTACTTACTACAACCAACTGCGCCTGCGCAGATTGACGCGACTTGCATTCAAAAACACGCCATTCTGACTCTACCCCACACAAGCTTCACTTTGACACCCTCCACGACCCATTCGGACCCATAGCGGTCCATCCAAATAACATCCTTCACTGCTAAAAATGCCCACTTTCGCTACAACTTGTACTAATGACGTCACCAATGACGTCACAGATGCTATAAATATCCCTGAAATCAGGGTATATCCTCCGGGAGCTACAACATGATACCCCACACGACGCATTCGCAACGCGGATGGTCCATCTCTACACCAAATACCTTCCTGCACTGCCCCAAAAAGGCTCACTTTCGCTAATACTCCTACTGATGACGTCATCGATGACGTCACAGATGCTTCGGACATGCCTCAATTCGGAATGTACACCCCGAGAGCTACAAAATGACACCTCACACGACGCATTCAGACTAAGGATGGTGCATCTCTACACCAAACTCACCCTCACGCACACACAAAATGTCCACTTTCGCTACTACTCTTACCGATGACGTCATCAATGACGTCACAGATGACGCGGACACCCCTCAAATCGGAATGTACACCCCGAGAACTACAAGATGACACCTTCCAGGACGCATTCGAACCGTGAATAGCCCATCTCGACCCCAAATACCTTCATGTACTGCCAGAAAATGTCCACTTTCGCTACTACTTGTACCGATGACGTCACCGATGACGTCACAGATGACGCGAACATCCCGCAAATCGGAATGTACACCCCGAGAACTACAAGATGACACCTTCGAGGACGCATTCGAACCGTGAATAGCCCATCTCGATCCCAAATACCTTCATGTACTGCCCGAAAATGTCCACTCTCGCTACTACTCGTACCGATGACGTCACAGATGACGCGAACATCCCCCAAATCGGAATGTACACCCCGAGAACTACAAGATGACACCTTCCAGGACGCATTCGAACCGTGAATAGCCCATCTAGACCCCAAATACCTTCATGTACTGCCCGAAAATGGCCACTTTCGCTACTACTCGTACCGATGACGTCACCGATGACGTCACCGATGACGCGAACATCCCTCAAATCGGAGTGTACACCCCGAGAACTACAAGATGACACCTTTCAGGACGCATTCGAACCGTGATTAGCCCATCTCGACCCCAAATAACTTCCTTCGCTGCCCCAAAATGGCCTCTTTACTTACTACAACCAACTGCGCATGCGCAGATTAACGCGACATGCATTCAAACACACACCATTCTGACTCTACCCCACACAAGCTTCACTTTGACACCTCACACGACCCATTCGAACCGTGATTAGCTCATCTCTAACCCAAACACACCCCTACATAGCACCCAAAATGCCTGTTTTCTATACTACGGCCAGATTGCGCATGCGCAGACTATTGAACACGGACGAACCATTAGTGTAGTCAAGTGCTCCTCCACGAGAGCTTCAAAATAAGACCTCACTCGACCCCATTGGACCATGAGGGGCCCACCTAGACTCCAACATGTCCACCCCGTATGGGCCTATACACCCATAGCCATGCAGTATAGGCCTATGGGCCTACCCAGGCCTCGGTGACTTTTTTTCAAAAATTTCACCGATTCGCTCCGCAACACTTCCTATCGTGTTCTAAATGACGAGACGAGTAAAACGATACCCCACAACCCTACCGCAAATGTATAGAAGTACGTTTCCCAGGGGGATAAACATTGAACCTATACCCCAGTATGGGACTATATGGGGCTCGGTGACTTTTTTCAAAAATTTCACTGATTCGCACGGGGACACTTCCTATCATGTTCTAAATGACGAGACGAGTAAAACGAGACCCCACAACCCTACCGCAAATGTATAGAAGTACGTTTCCCAGGGGGCCAAACATTGATCCTATACCCTCAGTATGGGACTATATGGGGTTCGGTGACAAATGTATAGAAGTACGTTTCCCAGGTTGGTCCTATACCTCCCATACCCCATATAGGTATTTTCCCGTAATTTAGGATAAAGTCCGTATTCCGTATTTTTTCAGGAAAATTTTTACATACACCCACCCTGGAACTAGGGAAAGATAACTCTGTTGATAGACAAGCCCCGTTAAGCCCGGCGACCTATATACACCTCATACCCCATATAGGCATTTCCCCAGGTTTTTCGATAAAGTCCGTGTTCCGTATTTTTTTTTTTTTTTTTTTTTTTCAGGAAAAATTTTGCTGCACCCACCCAGCCATCAAATACCCCTTCACCTAGGCTTCACGTTGATACTTTACTCGACCCTATATCTTCGACCATTAGGGACTTCTGATGCCAAAACGTCTATTTTCATACCTTGGGCCACCGCGCATGCGCAGAATGACCCTAATTCAACCCCACACCCAGTCCATCGGATGCCCCTTCATGAATGCTTCACTTTGATACCTCACTCGATCCCATTGGACCATTAGGGCTCCCCTAGCTCCAAAAAGGCTATTTTCATGCCCTTGGGCCACCGCGCATGCGCAGAAGGCCGATATGTCAACCCCACACCCAGTCCATCAGATGCCCCTTCACGAATGCTTCACTTTGATACCTCACTCGACCCCATTGGACCATTAGGGCTGCCCTAGCTCCAAAACGTCTATTTCCATACCCTTGGGTCACCGCGCATGCGCAGAATGCCGATATTTCAACCCCACGCCCAGTCCATCAGATGCCCCTTCACGAATGCTTCACTTTGATACCTCCTACGACTCCATTGGCCCATTAGGGACTCCCCTAGCTCCAAACCGCTATTTCCATACCCTTGGGCCACCGCGCATGCGCAGAATGCCGATATTTCAACCCCACACCCAGCCCATCAGATGCCCCTTCACGAATGCTTCACATCGATACCTCACTCGACCCCATTGGTCCATTAGGGGCTTCTCTAGCTCCAAAACGTCTATTTCCATACCCTTGGGCCTCCGCGCATGCGCAGAATGCCGATAGTTCAACCCCGCGCCCAGCCCATCAGATGACCCTTCATGAATGCTTCACTTTGATACCTCACTCGACCCCATCGGTCAACTAGGGGCTCCCATAGCTCCAAAAAGGCTATTTTCATACCCTTCGGCCGCCGCGCAGGCGCAGAAGGCCGATATGTCAACCCCACACCCAACCCATTAGATGCCCCTTCACCTAAGCTTCACTTTGATACCTCACTCGACCCCATCGGACCATTTTATCTAGGGACTACTTTTTCTCCGCGGAAGCTTTTTTCCGAGACCGAATCACCGCCAAAACCACGGCCAAACCGCATCACCGCGCATGAATACATTTTTTTTTTTTTTTTTTGCCGGAACTTTTTTTTTTTTTTATGCAAATGAGGAGGTCAAACCAGTGCAATTGGCCTCCATCTTGAATCCGACCACCCCACCCATACAAAAACAAGCCGCCATCTTGAATCCGACCACCCCTAACCTACAAAAACAAGCCGCCATCTTGAATCCGACCACCCCCACCATACAAAAACAAGCCGCCATCTTGAAACACACTTTCAGTGCAAGTGCACTCATAGGCCACGCCCCCAACCCCCTCGCTCCGCCCAAATAACCCCCTCACTCCGCCCCAAATGACATCAAAAAAGGTTCTCGCGCATGCGCAATTGAGGGGCTTGGTAGAACAGATCAATGCTACCTACTACTAGTGGGCTGGCGCTGGATACAAACTTTCAAACTTTTTGACACTTACTCAGGCCTTTTGGGTGGGGGGGGGGGGGGGGGGGGGGGATTCCCGTACAATATAAAGGATCTAGAAAGTTTGGTAGGGCGGCAGGCCTGGTAGGATTACATGGATTATTTTCGGCGAAGATGTCAACTAAGGATGTCCGCTGGTGGTAAATCAAACTAATTAACTATTTGAATAATGTGTGTTGTTGCATTCATAATTGTGTAATATGAGAAAAAACACAGAAAAAATATAGGTTGGTGTGCATTTTTTACCTGTAGTCAACGTTAAGTGGACCAACCCATGCTCAATTTGATAACCCAGAAATCACAGGGAATAGCCCTAGTTTTGAAGCATATTCATGAAAAATTCATATAAATATAGTATTTAACTTTTTCTTATATTCTAACTGTTTGCAGATAATGACAATGTCTATCAAAATTCATCAAATTGGATGGATGTTGGTGTGCAAAATTCTCGGCTAGAAGGCTTTTAAAAGAAATCCCTATATGTTAACCTAGGAAAGGGAGATAATCCAATAGGAGAAACAGGCAAAATGGCAGCCAAAGCCAAAAACCACCAGCGGACATCCTTAACAAAGCATTTTTCACAAAAGAAATACGTGGGGATAACAATTTGAAGTGTGTTCTCCATTGAGATCTCGTGGCCTCGCATATTTTCGCAGTAGTTGACTGAACGTTTCATTAAACAGGTTATAAGTGGATAATGATTTGAGAGTTCGAGGACAGGGAAGCCGGGAAGCCGATGACCCATGGCGATATCTCGGGAACTAAGAATGATAGCGACTCGCGGCTTACGGCGTCGTATTCCTCTCGTATAGATGCGCGATAAATGTCCTATACAATTTTATCGCCCGACGGTATCTTTCGCCGCAATTAGACGATAATCGGTGTCACGTGATTCGGCGATTTCTCTCGAAATAAGCGACATAGGGGCTCGCTGTTTGCGGCGTTGTATTCCTCGTGTAGGAGTCTACCGTAAAGTTTCTGTACGAATTTATCGTATCTCCGTAAGTTTCGCCTCTATTCGGCGTCGGAATACGCTCTGTTTACTCACTTAACCGGACATGAAATGCGTCCACGCGAAAATTAGGTCGACCGTCACATGGTCAACTGATAAAATGACCAATGCGTATATAAAGACTTCTCATGCGCTTCTCACTTTATTCTACGACTGTCGCACCTGTAAAAGCCAATATGTATCGACTAATGAGTAATCTATACGTTCAAGTGAGGGGTGAAGGAAATTCTCCTCAAGTAACATTTCAAGGTATACGACATAATGGGCAGATTATAAAACCTTATTGTGTTGCCATACGACTGACGAGAGATGGGTGGTTTTCATTCAAACAATTCCTGCCTAGGGTGGATAGAATGATTCAGGCTAAAGAGACGGTTGAAACTCCATTCAAGCTACAAGATAATATATATATTAGCACTGCAGCATACGAAGGGGAATGGTTCGTCCACATAAGAGAGTGGTTCCTAAAGTCACCACCCAGCGAGTTGAAACCAGGTCGGAACGGACACACGCTGAACATGCAAGACTGGAATATGTTGAAAAAACTCATTCCTATCATTGAGACCAACGTGATTGAAATAGAACAGTGTCCCGTCAGCAACGAATTCAACAAGTCTATCACAGGTCCAATTCTCCCACCTAAACCAGTTGGATCTGCCGCGAGTGATCTATCGAGCGAGAATTTGGTGAATGATAATGGTGTATATTCATACGATGAAGCGGACGACGTCTCTATGTGCGACATTTTACACCACAACCAAATGAAACAGTTGCATTGTGACACGTGCGATCCTATGGGGGCGGGATTACTTCACTGGTGAAAACTCAAACAATGTGAACATTAGAAGAAAGACTAAACCGTTGTATAAACTGTGGGTCCGCCATACCTCGACAAACACCTCTGCACGACATTCTATGTTGTTATACCTATATCATAACTCTATGAGATAAATTGTATTCCTTCAGAAACCGTTGAACGCATCATGTCGGCAGAAGACAATCTTGACTATGTAGATATGTGGATAAAATTTTATCGAGACCAGAGTAGGGCTCACCTAAAGGAGGAAATTTGTGTGATTGGGAGACAGAGAGTGCATTCACCTCCAAGCTCTCTTAATATTGCACAAGGTAACAGTACGGTGAACTCGACTAACAAATTACTTACAAGAGAAATGACAGTTGAACTAATTTCACCGGCACAGCGAGTTGTAGAGCAGGCTAAAGCAGAACTCCGTAGACAGCGTCACAAAGTAAGCGTCCAAGCGCCAGTAAAGGGAGCGCGGAAAGAGGAGGAGGAGGAGGAGGAGGAAGAGGAAGAGGAAGAGGAGGAGGAGGAAGAGGAGGAGGAGGAGGAGGAGGACGAAAGGAGGAAGAGCATATACCGTATAGTATAAAGAATGGGAGAAGCGATATTAGAATTAATCTACGTTTTGGCAGAGAAGCGTCAACATGACAAACAAGTGTACGGTGTGTCAGAAAACATTCTCGCGTCCAGATAACCTGATGAGACATCAACTTATACACCAACAGGTGATTCAACCGATAAAAACAGAACATCAGTATAAACGCACTCTCGAGACTTCATCTATGCATGGCTCTTTCAAGAGCATCACACCATCCATTTACTATGATCGTCAGCGGCCCGACTGGTTGTGGAAAGACATCATGGATGATGAAATTTTTGGAATCTTCTAATATCCATCCCTCTCCAACACGCATCGTATGGTGTTACAGTCAATGGCAGTCAGCCTATGAATCTACAAGTCTGAAAAATGTAAACTTCCTCCCTGGCATACCCATGACATAGGCGAAGAGTATTACTTCGACCCCGGCCAAACCAACGTTATTGTGCTGGACGATTTGATGGGTGAGGTAAAGCGCGAAGAAAAAGTTGCCGACCTATTCACCAAAGGGTCGCATCACAGAAATTTGTCCGTAATTTATCTGACTCAGAATCTCTTTCCTCAAGGCAAGACATCTCGAGATATCACGCTGAACTGCCAGTATTTCGTTCTATTCAATAATCCTATTGATAGACAGCAAATTAGCACGTTCGGGAGACGGATCTTTTCTCGGGATACGACACATTTCATGGCAAAATTTCGCGAAGTCACATCTCGTCCGTACGGATATCTGTTCATCGATTTAAAACCCCATACAGCGGAAAATGACAGACTGTCTACCAATGTAATATCAGGCGATGAGGAACTCGTGAAAGAGGAAGAACTGCCACCTCGTCCAGCTCCAATTCCTAATTCATCAACTCAAATTCAACGCATACCATCTCACGATCCAACATGGTCCGCTAAGAGGAATGAACAAGTGGGGCAAGGATTATATACGAAGACGGATCCACCGTGGTTCAAACGGAATGAAAATGATGACGAGTCCCAGCAGATGCAGATGATCCATAGAAGCGGGAATGAAATGGAACGACGAAAGAGAAAATACCGTTCAGATGACGAACTCAACCATTCTGGGGAAATAGATCTACCTACCCACTTGCGGAAATGGGTTAAATATAACGTGTGGAAAAACATGTTCGGTAAACCTATCGCGAGAGATTGTAGGGTTGACATTGACGAGAGAAAACAGCGATATACAAGCCAAGGTTACGACGAGGATGAGTCTGGTGCAAATGCTATGGAGGATTATACTCCAACGATGATGAAGACTTTACGTCAAAAATACTGCAATCTCCTCGTGAACATGCAAAAGCTACAAACCGATTATATTCATAACGAGATCTTGAAAACAACGAGGCGTCTGCAAACGATATACGACATAGACTACGAGGAAGCACTCAGACAGACGATTAAGATGCGGAAATGCTTATTCGATAAGTTGATTGATGACGGTGATAGCGAGGACTCCGATTAAAGACCCCAGTGGAAATATTCGTACATAAACATTGAATGGAAGGCTAGATGTCGAAATGATACCCACAATGGAGATGTATTTTATATAAGCAGTTTTCGCTCATTATTTGTACAGTGCTATGATGAATAAAGCAATTATTTAGTAATCTTCGTATTGTCTTGTCTCTATTTTATACTAGTCATATAATTCCTCCTCCTCCTCCACACCCACACACACACACCCCCACACACACAAACCCTCCTCCTCCTCCTCCTCCCCCCATAAAAGAGTACATAAAAAGACAAGGCAATGATATACTTTGACATTTTTTATTTATATAAAGTATAAGTATAAATGCGAATTGTTCCTTTTTCAAGCAATGTCACAGATTTTCCAAGTATATGGTTTCATGTTATTTGCATGTATCGTCCTCTTACGAGTCGATGAACATAAAATATATACAATCATTTCACTGGTACTCGTTCACTCTCCATTGTCGTGACCCCGTCTCAGCGTCTATCATATATTCACTCGCGTAACGGATAACGTTCAAGGCTTTCTCAACGTCCTCTACACAGTTTTTCAAATTTGACCACATAGTCAGGTCCAAAGTCTGTCCGTCTTTTGTTGGATGAATTTTGTTGCGCCTATTCTCATCAGTCTTCCAGCGACGAACATGAATTTTATCCTGTCCTCGGCAGAAGCTGTAACTCAAGTACACGTCTTCTGACAACGGTAAAGGTTCGGCATTGTCTACACGTTTCACTATCAGGTCGTCGATCGTAACGATATAGTCCGTCAACTTCATCCAACCCTCCCGCGATAAAAGTATTGTTTTTATATGGGGCAAAGGGTCGGAGTCGGCTACATCTATACTCTCGGTAATATCTATGCAGGCGTGTCCTTTAGAGGTTCCCACATTGACGAAGACATTGTACCCCAAATGGAACCCAGTCATGAAGATGTATCCAACATCAACGATAGAAGTCTTCTTAAGTTCAGGCTGTAGCAGTTGGGCTAATGTAATGTTGCCAGTCTCCTGTAGAGCTTCTACAAACGCATAAAAGGCCTTCGGACCTCGTTTAGGTATCAAGTTCAACAAATGCCGCACTCGATTACTCGTTGTCTTCTCCGCCATAATGTCCTCGTACATTTCCATCCTTAATATCGTATTTCGTCTTAGCGAATCACATATTGCGGACACACATGTTATCTTTTTGATGAGAATCAAAAGATTTTCGCGAATTGCTTGTCGGTGGACCTCTTCCATCGTGCTATCGGTGACGCGTTCGAATAGTAGCGACAGTATGATACGTTAAGGCTAATCGTCTTATATATGAAATATTGAGGTGATAATGACGTATGACTGTCAAATGGCCGCATTTATGAAGACTTTCCTATTTTATCGACGTTACTTCCGGTCGACCTAATTTTCGCGTGGACGCATTCCATGTCCGGTTAAGTAAGTAAACAGAGCGTATTGCGACGCCGAATAAAGGCGAAACTTACGGAGATACGATAAATTCGTACAGAAGCTTCACGGTAGACCCCTACACAAGGAATACAACGCCGCAAACCGCGAGCCCGTATGTCGCTTATTTCGAGAGAAATCGCCGAATCACGTGACACCGATTATCGTCTAATTGCGGCGAAAGATACCGTCGGGCGATAATATTGTATAGGACATTTATCGCGCATCTATACGAGAGGAATACGACGCCGTAAGCCGCGAGTCGCTATCATTCTTAGTTCCCGAGATATCGCCATGGGTCATCGGCTTCCCGGCTTCCCTGTCCTCGAACTCTCAAATCATTATCTACTGTTATATGGGGGACAAATCGTTTCCTTCTTCTAAAATCCAATCACCAAAACTTGTCTGACAGTGGAAGAAAGGGCAGTTAGTTCCTAACAGGATACTAGATTAACATGAAGGTAGTTTGTTGGTTGTTTGAAGTTTAACGTCGCACCTAATCGTATCGGTAACACGACGAAGACCCAAACAAACATACCCTAGCAAAATCCTAAGCCTAACAAAAACCTATCCAAAACTACAAAGAAAGAGGAATTTCGAATTTTGAAAATTAAGCTCTACACACGCTGGTGATAACAATGGATCGTCAGAGAGCCTAATTTGTTTGGCATTTTAATCTATCATGAAGGTGTATTGATAGACTTCAGTTTCCTAGCCTGGGACGTTTTCGCTACTTATTTTACTGTTGGATGTTCACGGATTTTTCGTCTAATAACGTTCGCAAAATTCAAAAGCAATTATAAAATTTCGCATACATAGGCGTATTTCGCGTGTCTGACTAAAGAATTTACTTGATATTTTTTGTCCTCGTTCTCTGAGTTATCAGTAGGAGTTAGAAGAAGATCGATTTAATCGCATTTAAACGAAGGAAAATACTTTTACAAAGAAATCACTTGTAAGTCAATCGCGAATTAACAATTAAATTCGAGATTTAAAATGAGCAAACATTAATTACATTTAATTGCCAAAATACCTTTCCAAAAGTTGTCATTGTCTATTCACCCAATATCAGTAAACTCGGATATAATACCACGGAATATTATATCTCACATCAGCGCTATATAAATCCTCCTCAAACTACATATGTTAGCCAATCCGGGGGAAACAACTTTAAAACAAGAGGTTCCGCTTTGACCCCTGAGTTGCCGCTCTGGCATAAAACCTATGCTGGTTGTTTTTTTAAGCAAAAACATACGTCTCCCCCAACCTTCCACCTTGCCTTGTGTAAGCACATTATTTAACGGAAAGTACTATAAAATATATGTGGCAATAAGCATCCTAAACAAAGCTGCACATCTGAAAATATTAATTGCGAAGAGGCGATTTTCATTGTTGCAGTATCCCAGCGAGGAGTCGAGATTCATATAACAATTGATGGATTTCCGACACCTACAGCGCTCAACCAATGTGAAATACATGTACTTGTGAAGCATCAATCATTTCTACACTGATCTCATTATCGGAACGATACAAAACATACAAGAGGCACACCTAAGAAATACATGATGTACTGTGTAGAGGTTTCATGCATCTGCCTTCAGCAGTTTCCAAGATATGGAGTGAATGAAAAGTTGAGAGACAGACCAAAGCACATTTTGCATGAACCCACACAAACACTCACACCAAAACCGAATAGGATCACAAGGCCATTCTAATGAAGATTCCATCAAGTTTGATGAAATTTCATCAAGTAGTTATCCAGATATATTGCAGACAAGTTCTGCATATACCTCTACAATTAAACGGACGGACGAACACCGGACACGGATGAATGCATGCACACGCACCAAAATCTAGTCAGATGAGGGGGCTATCCCAATGAAGCTTCCATACAAGTTTGGTAAAATTCCGTCCAGTAGTTCTACAGATATCTTGCAGACAAGTTCTGTATATACATGTACAAGTAGACGGACGGACGGACGGACACCGGAAACGGACGAATGCATGCACATACACCAAAACGTAATCAGATGAGGGGGCTATCTCAGTGAAGCTTCCATCCAAGTTGGGTGGAATTCCGTCCACAAGTTCTCCAGATATCTTGCAGACAAGGCCTGTCTGTACATGTATAATTAGATAGATGGACGGACGGACAACGGACAGGGATGAATGCATGCATACACACCAACATCTAATCAGATGAGGGGGCTATCCCAAAGGAGCTTCCATTCAAGTTTGGTAACATTTTGTCAGGTAGTTCTCCAGAAATCTTGCAGACACATTCTGTATATATATGTACAAGTAGATGGACGGACGGCCAACGGACATGGATGATTGCAAGCACACACACCAAAACTCAATCAAATGAGGGGACTATTCCAATGGAGCTTTCATCCAAGTTTGATGAATTTCTGTCCAGTAGTTCTCCAGATATCTTGTAGAAAAGGCCTGTATATACATGTACTCCTACAAGTAGATGGACGGACGGACGGCAGTTCTCCAGATATCTTGCAGACAAGGTCAATATATACATGTACAATTAGATGGACGGACGGACAGCAGTTCTCCAGATATCTTGCAGACAAGGTCTATATATACATGTACAATTAGATGGACGGACGAACAGTAGTTCTCCAGATATCTTGCAGACAAGGTCTATATATACATGTACAATTAGATGGACGGACGGACAGCAGTTCTCCAGATATCTTGCAGACAAGGTCTATATATACATGTACAATTAGATGGACGGACGGACAGCAGTTCTCCAGATATCTTGCAGACAAGGTCTATATATACATGTACAAGTAGATGGACGGACGGACACCAGACACGGACGAACATATGCACACACACCAAATCCTAATCAGACGAGGGGGGGCTGTCCCAATGAATCTTCCGTCCAAGATAGGTGAACTTCTGTCCAGAAGTTCCCAGATATCTTGCAGACAAGGCCTGTATATGTATGTAGAAGTAAATGGACGGACGGACACCGGACACGGACGAACGCACGCACACTCACCGAAACCTAGTCAAATGAGGGGGCTGTCACAATGAAGCTTCCATCCAAGGATGGTGAAGTTCTGTCCAGTAATTCTCCAGATATCTGGCAGACAAGCCTTGTAAATATACATGCGTGTCCATGTACAAGTAGATGGAAGGACTGGCGGACAGCGGACACGGACAAATGGACGCACACACACCAAAACGTAACCAAATTGAAGGCTATCCCAATGAAGCTTCCATCCAAGTTTGTTGAAATTTCGGTCAATAGTTCTCAAGATATCTTGCAGACAAGGACAGTATATACATGTACAAGGAGATGGACGGACGGACGAACCGCACATGGATGAACGCACGCACACACAACGAAACCTAATCAAATGAGGAGACTATCCCAATGAAGCTTCCATCCAAGTTTGGTGAATTCCGTCCAGTGGTTCTCGAGATATCTTGCAGACAAGGAAGGGGGACAGACAGGCAGACAGACAGACGGACAGCATAAACACTATATGCGTCCCCCCAACATGGTTGGGGAGACATAATAACGTCCCATTGTAATTACTCACATGTGCACGTGGACCAAAATAGTATCCAACAAAGCTAGACGTGCCTCGTGGTAAACATTCTTCTCCAGAAAGTTCAAAGGATTGCACTGGCCGAATAGTCTGGATTTTTCGGGCGGACGGGTATATCAAATGACCGTCTCGTGGAGAGAGTGTAAATATTTGTCGACGAAATACCAATCAATGTCAAACTGAATATGCAGAATTGTCGTGATTGGCTTATTATGGAATCTTGGAGAATATCGGCAAACAGCTCGCACGAATCTTAAATAGCGTTATCACTGGATGGTATTACCTCGATATACCAGTCTAATATTCACAGGGGCTCGTGTCAAGAATACCTAAAGTTGATAAAACTTCGAATTATGTATTATTTGTCTTCAATATCTACAGATCCAAGGGACCCGTTTGCAGGGACAACAATACATCATGTCAGTTTGATAACATAGCAGAAAGCAAGTTCATATGTAGGCATCATATGCAATAATTCAACTTGAACAATCCTAAAAAGAAATGTAATTTGATCTTTGTGAGTCAACATTTGAAATTAAGTTGAATTTTAAATTAAAAACGACAATTTATTTCAAAAATATTATATTTTGAATTGAATGTATAACTGAAATGTTCAACAAAAAAATGAATTTGGAAATTCGAATGTAGAATCTAAAATTTAATTCACAATACAATTTTGAATCAACATATTGTAAATAAAATTTCAAACGATATTGAACAATTCAGCATCTCCATTAAATCATAAAGATCTAGATTGAAAAGGAAGTTTAAATAAAAAGGGTTCGGTGGTAAAGTCCAAAAACTTCACGTAATTAGTCATAACCTGATGCGGTAAAGCGAGACTTTAAACTAAAAAAAATCAAAGGTTTGAATTTAAAATCACTTCGAACTCCAAATGAAAATCTCAAGGCGGCAGGTATATATTTTAAGTATAGTTACAAAGTTACAAGGAAAAGCTACCCACAAATAACGCTCCATTATGACAACAGGTGGCGCTGTGAATCAGCGAACAAAGAAGTACGACTACTTTACGAGACTTTGCGAAGTACTTTCTTTCGCACATGTCAATACTCGAAGAAAGGGAAGAACTTTAATCTTCAAAAATATGTATTCCATCAAACCCCAAATGGCAAATGACACCCTCTTGAAATAAGTTAAATAAATAAATAAATAAATTTCAAAACAGATATATAATTTAGAATAGGTAGTAGGTACTTTTAATAAATCGAAATTTTGATATTGAAGTAAATAAAAAAATTGTATTTGTATTTTGACGGAGTCCAAATCTTCACAGCCAGAAAAAAGGTGATGGCCCATCACCCTTTAATGGTGATCAGGCCTGGATGAGTTAGAGCCATCACCTTCAAATGGTGACGGTCATCACCTTTTAAGGGTGATGATGTTGTCTCATCACCATTAAAAGGCGATGACCTAAATTTACAATCATTGCTCATCACTCTTCCGAGGTGATGGCCATCATTTTAAAGGTGATCATAAAAAAGGGTGATGGCTCTAACTCATCACCTTTTCGGGATGATAGTTATCAGCTGTTTTTTCTGGCTGTGTTTAATATGGGGGTTAACAAGACTGTTGGCGCAATTGTTGACATTCATGCTACACCATTCAATTGTACGGATTTTTGCTTCGCAATCCATCCAATCTTGATTAATCTGGCATTTTTAGCTATTACTGTGTGACGTTCGAGCGGTCAGAAAACGTCTATCTTTGCGGTGTACACGAGACTTGAGGCGGCCTGGTCTCAGGCCCCTGTGACAAATTGTCAGGCTGATGTGAACGCAGTCTCGTATGACTGGAATTGGCCAACGAGGAAGGTCCGATTCAACCTGTCACCTTGTCTGGATCGAGGAGGTAGGATGGGGGGACCTGTAGAAACAACCAAGGCAATAATAAAGTAATAATATTGTATTCTGCAATGTACACAGCTCTGTACGCGCACAATACCTGTAATAAAGATCCCTACTCTAGAGGTAGTTATCGTTAAGTGTTATCTTTATCTTAAAGAGAAAGACTAATAATATACAATATATACATGAGACCCTATCTATGACGCGCACGGCCCAGTCTCGTCCAGACTGGCTCTCGTCGTGGTATGGTACAGCGTCTCTGGTTCCTCTCCGGTCGTAGGCGTAGCCCCGGACTGTATGGAACGTCTACCGTGTCTAAGGTTACACGGCCCAGTTCACCTAAGCGTTATTAATCGTCTCTGCAATCCTCTCCGTATCACTGCCTCTCCTGGCAGTAGCCCTTCGGCGGCGTCGGTCCGTACAGCACACCACAGCGTCTTCGGCGGCAGACCCTTTCGGCTCGGCAGACCTCACGTCTTCGGCGCCCCGAATTCGGCGGCCCGAATTCGGCGGCGACCCCTTTCGGCTCGGCACTTCTCTGTTATCGGCGGCCCGAATTCGGCGACCCGTCTTCGGCTCGGCAAACTTCTCGTCTTCGGCTCGGCCCGATTTCGGCGACCCGACTTCGGCCCTCACGGCGTTGACCCAAGGACGAGTTAATAGGCTCAGATTGTCTGCATATATATGTGGTAATAATACCCTGGTCTCGGAGGTGTATTATTACCTTACAGTGTAATATCAATTAATATCTGTGATTTGTAATAGAATTCAGAGTCTTGCGGCAAAGCATAATTCAAGCCCTGCGACAGTGTAAATATGTACAGTGGATGTAAGCTTGTGTAGGTAACTGGTGTAGGTGACTGTGATTAGATCTATTCCGTCCCTAAGGCCGACGATCTTGTATGTAAGCAAGTATGTGTTATTGATCGCATCTAGCCGAAGCCTGTGAATAACTAGTGTAGATGATTGTGATTAGATCTATTCCGTCCCTAAGCTATGGCTAAGCTCTCGGCTTTCCAACCCTTCGGCGGATGGTTCGGCGCTGTTTCGGCAGTCAATTCGGCACTTTCGGCACATTCGGCGCATTTGCGGCGATCCTGTCTCTGTGCTCTTCCGCACGATGTGCACCCGCCGATCGTCTGGGACAGATTGCCGAACGTCCATTTCTCCGCGTCTTATATAGGCTCTGGCTCCCATAATCCTTTGCGCGCCCAAACATGGCAGCCCCCATAAAACGAAAGTATAGACTCCGGCGGTGTTGGATTTCGTGTCAGATCAACAGAGTTCGACTTCTCTCGCCCGGTTTCGATGCAAGATGCGTGTCAGGGACATTTACACGTCCCTCGCTGAAAGTTTCAGCGCACAGTTGATACAGGTAAGTCGAATATCCACCATTATCGGTCCATTCACAATGCTATTTACACTGTCAGCATTAGAACGAAAATAACATTCTCCAGGTCATGGGCATTTTCGTCACACTACCCACGCCTTCGAAAACACGACGCCCTCGTCGTGGAGCTCGGCTCAGCTACCAATCATGGGTGCATAGAATTAACACGCAGTCTTTCCTCCGAAAGTGTAGATAGTCCACAGTATAATAACAAAGGCTTCAATACGGTAGAATTACATCAGACGTTCCTCCCAGCGGTCTGCTGGGTCGTCACTGAAGGAGGAGACATCAGGTCCCCTGCTTCACGGCACTAACCAAACACTGCCGAATTACATTAATCCCGATAACGCGCGGGGCGTCTAATCACTCGACCTCGGGTCGTCCGCCGCGGTTCTGTCTCGGCCTCGGCCGGGGGTAAAGCTTCCATCTCGAGATCCAATGGCGATGCAGACTGCAAATCAACCTCGAAATCGGCAAATCTCCGTGGTCGCCGTATCTCACGCCCGCCCCGGGTCAATCGAGGTCGCCGTTCAACAGTCGGCGTTCTGACGACAGTCGATGGTTCCATGGGGTAAGGAAAGATAGCCCCATGTCCGACGCTATCATCTGATTCTATATCTCCATCGTCGCCAGACGTTTCTTCAGACTCACTGGTGGACATCTCACGAGCATAGAAAGGCTTCAGCTTGTCATGGTGAACAACCCGGAGACCTCCGTCTTCATCTGCAATGCGGTAGGTCACGTCCGTGAGAGCTTCCTTTATCACGTATGGTCCTGCCCAGCGGTCTCGTAGTTTCCGATTCTCTCCACGTCTTGGAGCAGAAATGTACAGGTAAACCTGATCTCCAGGTTTATACTTTTGCGGAAAGGCCTTGCTATCATATACCCGCTTCTGGCGCCGCAGGCTCTTCCCAGTCACTTCTCGGGCGTTACGATGAATCTCGTCCATCTCGTCCCGTAGTTCTCCTACCCACTCTGTAGGTTCCACTTGCTGACGTGGAGGAGCTCCCAGTACCAAGTGAGATGGCAGAGAGACTTCTCTCCTGAACACCATCATATTCGGCGAGAATCCTGTCGTCTCATGGGCTGTAGCACGATAGGACATCACTACAAGCGGTATATGCAAGTCCCAGTCGCTTGGATGACGGTCAACACTGCCATGTAGCATTTGGGCTAATGTTCTGTTGAACCGCTCAATCATGCCATTCGATTGGGGGTGGTATGGCGTCGTCCTTGTCTTCCTCATCCCCAAAATTCGGCACATCCCTTTGAAGACTCGGCTCTCAAACTGGCGGCCTTGGTCCGAATGGATCGCCATTGGAACACCGAACTTGGTCACATAGTGTTCCACCACAGCCTGTGCAACAGTAGTAGCTTCTTGGTTGGGCATGGCAACGGCTTCGACCCAACGGGTAAAATAGTCTCCGATGACGGCAATATACTGGTTTCCGCTGCCCGTCTCGGGCATTGGCCCAAGGATGTCGACTGCAATCCTCTCTCCCGGACAACCAGTCATCTGTCCACTGTGTGGTCCTCGCGGTTTGCGTCCAGCCTGTTTTCTTCTGTTACATACATCGCAGCTTCGGCACCATTGGCGTATGTCCGTCTGCAGGCCAGGCCAGGTATAGGCCTGCCTCACCTTCGCTAAATTCTTCTTTACTCCGAGATGTCCACCGGTGGGACCGTCGTGGCACTCTCTTAACACTTTACGGCGCAAGGAACGAGGTACGACCAGCAGTCGTCGCTTGACATTACCACGGTCATCCACCCAACGTCTAACCAACAGCGAATCGCAAATCTCCAACATATCGAAGGCACCCCACAGGCTTTTCGTGACGAGTCCGTACGGACTGACGTCTTCTCGGTTTGGTCGGCTGCCTTGCCGCACCCAGTCGAGAACAGGTTGTAGGTCGGGATCTTCGGCCTGGGCTCGGCCGAACCCTTCGGTTGGCGACACCATCTCAATCACACGGGCGGCTGCCTGAACGTCATCGCTGCTTGATCGACCACACTGTTTGCATGGGATACGACTCAGTGCATCGGCGTTACCATGTTTCCGACCCGGACGATGCTCGATGTTGAAATCGTAGACGCCAAGGGCCTGAATCCAACGGGCCAGCTGTCCTTCCGGTTCCTTGAACCGCATGAGCCATCTCAGCGAGGCGTGATCGGTGCGAAGCAGGAACTTCCGCCCAAACAAGTAGTGTCGAAAGCATTTGACGAAATGCACAACAGCCAGCAGTTCTCTTCTCGTCACACAGTAGGCTCGTTCGGCCTTCGACAACACACGGCTGGCGTATGCCACGACCTTCTCTTCTCCATCTACCACCTGTGACAAAACGGCCCCGATGCCGTAGTTACTCGCGTCCGTGTCCAAAATGAAAGGGAGTCTAAAGTCTGGCATAGCAAGCACAGGCGCGGTTGTCAGCTTGTTTTTCAGGGTGTCGAAGGCTTGCTGCGCTGTGTTGTCCCATATGAAGACTGTCTTCTTTTCAGTTAACGTATGCAGCGGCGCTGCAATGGTGCCAAAGTCCCGGATGAAACGTCGATAGTAGCTGCAGAGACCCAGGAAGCTCCGAACCTCGGTCTGCGAAACGGGTGCAGGCCAGTCTCGCACAGCACGGATCTTCTGTGGGTCAGTTCCAATCCCATTCTGTGATACTACGTGGCCCAGATAAAGGACTTGTCGTGCCCCTATGACGCACTTGGACGGCTTGAGCTTAAGACCATGTTGTTTTAACCTCTCGAAGACCCCATCAAGACGCTGAATTATCTCGTCAAACGTCCGTCCAAAAACGATGATATCGTCAAGGTAGACGAGACACGTATCATAATGGAGTCCTGCTAGGATGGCTTCCATTAGCCGCTCAAAGGTCCCGGGCGCATTGCAGAGCCCGAACGGCATAACACGGAACTGGTACAGACCTTTCCTGGTTGCAAAGGCTGTCTTGCATCTATCTTCGGGGGACACTTCAACTTGCCAGTACCCTGACATTAAGTCAAGGGTACTCCACCAACTTGCACCTGCTAAAGAATCCAGAGAGTCGTCGATCCTCGGCAACGGGTAAGCATCCTTCTCTGTTATCTTGTTCAAAGCACGGTAGTCAACGCAGAAGCGCATTTTCCCGTCCTTCTTTTTCACCAGAACTACCGGCGCTGACCACGGTCCACTGGATGGCTCGACCACTCCACGCTGTAACATGTCTTCAACTTGCTCATCGATCATTTCACGGGCGTGAATCGGCGGTCGCCTCGGGGGAATGCGGATGGGTGGTGCATTTCCAGTCTTTATGTGATGTTGTACCAT